>PVKS010042554.1:0-15368 GCA_004027875.1 Aplodontia rufa | reverse complement strand
CTTCAAATTGTATGATTCTCAACACAACAGGGGGATGACTCCCTAGGTTACTTGGAGGCATAGGGTGGGGGACAGGGTTGGGGGAGGGCTTAGGAAGAACACCTAGGAGACTGGAGAATGGGAATATGGGGGAATCATCTCAGAAGGAGATCTCTGACCTCCACAAGATATCTATTTAACTCAGGGGTTCTTCTGGGGGAAACACCAACACGGGGAACCCAAGCTGGGCATCCATGACATGGCATTAGCCTTGGATAACTGAGTGTATATACAGAGAAGCACCAGGCTGCCCTGTGCTTACTTCTGTTTGCCATCATAAAACCTGGACCCCTTCATTTCAACAGCCTCCTTCTGAGATTACTCCCACCTCCTTTTCCACAACCCCTTCCTTCTTCCTCCTTGCTAAAATCATCATCCTCATTATCATCATCAAGGTTTTTTTTAAAGAGAGAAGGACAGTAAGAGAGAAAGAGAAACAATTTTTATTTTTTCACATGGCTTTTGTTGCTCTAACACTTAGTTATGTAAGTGGGTGCTGGGGTTTGAACCCATGTACTTGCACATGCCGGGCAAGCGCCATAACCACAGAGCCACTGCTCCGGCCCCCATCATCATGATTTTAAAGGTTTGTCCTTAGAGATGAATAAGGGATGGTAATAAAGTGTGGACACAGGAAGTATTTTGTGATCAAGAGGCCACCATCCCCTCCAGAGGAGGGTGTGAAATGCTAGAGATGCAGGACTGTACTGCCCACAGCCCAGTTGTGCTAAGGCAATGGAATATGTGGCTGAGAGGCAAAAAAGACAAGCAGAGACCACATGTGAGACATAGACTTATTGAAAATTGTCTAGCAATAACAATATGGCACACAGGCTTAAGTGACACACGAGAGAACTGCTTGACCTGTCAGTGTCTTCTCAGTTGCATTTAAAATAACAATTTTCAAATGTCCATTTGGCAATATTCAATGACTTAGCTGTTTCAAGCTTAGCAAACTATTGATGATCCTGTATGGCTTTGCCTATCTTGTTGAATAGCATGCATCATTCAGGATATTATTACCTTTTTTACAGCACAATGTAATAATCTTTTTTCTTAGAGAGAGAGGGACAGAGAGTTAATTCCCTTTTATTTTTTCATCTGGTTTTTGTTTTTCCAACATTTAGTTGTCTATGCAGTGTTGGTGTTTGAACTTGGGTCTTTGCACATGCCAGGCAAGTGCTCTACCACTCAGCCACCACTCAAAACCCACAGTGTGATTCTTACTTGATGTATTTTTTGAATTTTTTTCAGCCTTTCCATATTTTTGTTTTCTTTGTTTTTTTTTCTTTTTGATGGTGCTGGGGATGGTTCCCAGGGCCTTGCACATGATAACCATGCGTCCATCCCTAAGCTACACCCCAAGCCTTTTTGTTTTCATTTCACTATTAAAACCGACCAGCATGGGGCTCAGCTGTTACAGCACTTGCCCGGCATGTGCAAGTATGCAAGTTCAAACGCCAGTACCATGTACACAATGAAGTCTTGGAGCAATGAAGGCCGTATGAAGAACTAAATAAAATTGATTCTCTCTCTCTCTCTCTTTCTTTCTCGCTGTCCCTCTCTCTTTAAAAAAAAAGATACACATTAAAAAAAGAAAAAAAAGGGCCAGCATGATACCACATATGCAAAGAAGTGAAAAGTGCATCATCAAATTGAAAAATACTTTTACCTTTTTTTAATTATTCATAATTGCTTTTAGACCACAGGTACTTTAATCTCCAGTTTCTTTTGAGTGTTATCCTGCTTTTCCAGGTAAGACCAAGACAGGCAACAGAGGGAAAACTGACAAAATGTCTTTATTTTGTTCTGAGGCATTTTAGAAGACTTTCCCAGTGTTGTTTCAGTTCAGCAATAAACACTGATTTTGATATCTGTTCCTAGGTTTTAGAGGAGAGGAACAGATACAAACACAAATGAATACTATGTCCTGTAAGGGCTTACAGTTGACTTGGGGTAGAATGAGAGATGAATTCTTAATTCTAATGCAAGAGAGACTGTGACAAGTTCTATAATAAAGAGCTATGGCAACATGAGGGAAGAGGTGCTAGGTCTTGTCTGAGAGAATTAATGAGAAAGTGTTTGATATGGATCCAAATGAAATATAAATCTTTACTTGGTTAATAGGGAGGGGAAAAAAGTATATTCAAAACAGAGGGAGCAAAGCAGCAGCAGGCAAACTGAGAGCACATTCAAGGAATGGTGATAAATCTGAGGGCAGGAGAGGGGAAGAAGGCTGGAGGTGTCTTGGAAGAAAAGGTATGTAGCAACCATAGACCTTTGATTTCCAGATTTAGAAGCCTGGCTTTTTTCTACATTCATTAGAGAGTCCTACAGAGTCTATTTTTCAGGAGGGTAATTTTGATTGTGGTGTAAATGAGGAGGAAAAAGACAAAAAACTAGTTAGGAAGCAAGAGAGACATTTTTTTTCTTGGTACCAGGGATTGAACCCAGGGGCTCTTAACCACTGAGTCACATTCCCAGCCCTTTTTATATTTTATTTTGAGACAGGGTCTTGCTAAGTTGCTCAGGGCCTCATCAAGTTGCTGAGGCTGGCTTTGAATTTGTGGTCCTCCTGGCTCAGCCTCCTGAGCCTATGGGAGTGCAGGCTTGTGCCACCATGTCCAGCAAGAGAGGCATTTTAAAGGTAGAAGACACAGAATTTGACATGTTAGCTCCTGGGGAAGGTGAGAGATGGGAATGAAACATAGATAGCTCAGAATTTTCAAGTTCAAGTTCTTGGGAATATTCATGCCAAGGGCAAGCAAAGAAACAGAATTTATGGAGGTTTACAATTAAAGGCAAAAAGAATGAAAGAAGGGATTGGGGTGTAATTTCACTAATTTTTTTCCCTTTCACATCTTCTGGTATAATATACTTCCTAAGGCATTGGCACATTCTTCTACTGTTCATTTCACAAGGTAGTCATGTGGTAGAAGTAATGTATGAGTTTATTTCTTAATAAGTCATATGAAACAATTTGAGGCAATTTACTGTGATAAGAGATTATGAATACGAAGAGCTCCTAAGTCTCTTACAATCAGAAGTAAATTCAATTTAGTTTAAGTCATTAACAGTTTATTGAGCATTTGTCATCTGCAATAGTAGCTGAAAACAGTGGTGGTGATGGTGACGTGGGTGGTCACTGGACCTGTCCTTACTTATTTTCATTCACTGTCCCTCCACCCGCAGCAATCCTCTTTAGAGCAGACTTCACTTCCTGGTTCCTCAGGGTGTAGATGAGGGGGTTCAGTAATGGGGTGACAACGGTGTAAAACACAGCCACTGCCCCATCCAGGGGACTTTTGGAGCCAGCCCGAAGATAGATGAAGATACAGGGGACGTAGTAGACTGTGACCACGGTTAGGTGGGAGCCACAGGTGGAGAAGGCCCTGCGTCTCCCATCAGCGGTGCGAATCTTCAGGATGGCATAGACTATGTTGGCATAGGAGAGCAGAATTAGCAGGAAGCAACTGGCAGCCACTACCCCAATGTCCACAAAGGTCACAAGTTCATTGACAGTTGTGTCAGCACAGGCCAGTCTCAACACTGCAGGGATGTCACAAATAAAGTAATCTATCTGATTGGGCCCACAGTAGGGCAGGCGGAAGGTCAAGGTGGCCTGTATAGACCCATGGATGGAGCCAGCCACCCATGCTCCAGACACAAGGATGGTGCATAACCTGCCATTCATGAGCACAGGGTAGCGCAGGGGCTGGCATATTGCCAGATATCTATCGTAGGCCATCAAGGTGTAGAGGAAGCACTGAGTGCTGCCCAGAAAGTGAAAGAAATACAGCTGAGCCACACAGCCACCAAAAGGGATAACCTTGCTAGCAGGAGTAAAATCCAAAACAAGTCGTGGAACTATGACGGAGGAGAGCCACATATCCAGGAACGAGAGCACACCCAGAAGGATGTACATGGGACGGGCATGGAGCTTTGGGTCAGCCCACACCGTGAGCAGAATGAGCAGATTCCCCAGCTGAGTCAGGATGTAAATGAGGAGGAAGACCAGGAAGAGGAGGGTTCTCAGGTTAGGGGGATGAGACAAGCCCAGGATAATGAATTCTGTCACCCTGGTGTTCAGCGATGTGCTTTTGTTCCTTTTCATGACTTTCTGCAATCTGCTAAGATGAATGATGAAGTCAGACGTGGGAAACAACACATAAAATGCCTTTATCAGATGAATAGTGCCTAGGAGTTAAAGGAGAAATGGATTTGTGTCTTTTTTTTTTTTAAAGAGGAAAAGGTGATGTCACCATTAGTTATTTAGGGTTATGTTACAGGAGAAAACTTTCAGGGGCTGGGTAATTTCCTAAATAGATGGAAACTCATATCCATTGGGAAATCTTGAGAAGCAAGAGATGGCAGATCAAGGAACCAGGGAACATGTAAATAGGGGAGGATCAATAATTCCAATCAAAAGGTGTTTCAGCGGAGGGAGGCTAAGGTTAATGCAGAGCAGTATGGAACACACTCCTTCCAATTAGCACATCTGCTTTCTCCCTCCACTTGCCATCGCTGCAATGCTTTCGTCTTCCTCAGCTAAAATCACATTTCATCACCAGAGCACACACAGATATTAATTACGTGGCTCTTGTTTCCCACCTCAGTGCACCCTTTGCAATTCCCTCTGAGTGTCGGGATGCACGGGACTCCTGGGGCTCGCACAGCATGCTCTGCTTGGGCCCTGTGCATGCTTATCTTTTCTGCCCCCTTCACCTGTAGTTCTCACTCTTTCTTCAGGATTCAGCGTGGGGATCCTCACCGGTGGGAACTGTTTCCTGATTGCTGGGGACCATACTTATACTTTTCAGAGCACGTGTCACATTATGTTGGCATTGTCTAATTTTTTATTCATCTCTCCCATTAATCACCTCATCTAGCACAGTAAATGCGATAATTATTTTCTGAATGACTGAATGGATTGAGTGGATGTTGCCAAATTCTACTGATCTGATACAGTATTTTCTGCTGATTTTGTTTGACCAACCCTTGTGTCCACCTGGCTGGGACTTTTAGGGCAAGGGACCACCTCATTCATTATGAAATGGGAGTCTTGTTTCATTATAACAAACTCTGAGGACCATTTGGGTTTTTGATTTTTTCAGAATATCATTTGGATTTATTAATTGATTCATGTGGTCCATTTGTTTGGGATTGAGTTTTTAAAAATATGAGGTTACAGAGGAGTTTTTATTGCTTATTATAAAAGCATTGATTAACCCATGTCTTGATCATGCTTGTTTGTGTATATATATATATATATATATATATATATATATATATAATATATTTCAGTCTACCATATAGCAACTGTCTAAAGAACTTTAAAGATTTTCAAGTACCTGAACCAGATAATGAGAAATCTAGAGAGAAGAAATGTGTTTATTTAATTCCTTCTGTTGAACAGGTTATTTGATAAAGATCTTCCCCCCACATTAGTTGTTTTTTTTTTTTAAAGAGAGAGAAAGGGACAGTGAGAGAGAGAGAGAAAGAGAGAATCAGTTTTATTTAGTTTTTCATGTGGCCTTCATTGCTCCTACACATCGTTGTGTATGTGGTCCTGGGGTTTGAGCCCACGTCCTTGTGCCTGCCAGGCAAATGCTGCAACCACTGAGCCACCAATCCAGCCTCCCACCCACATTAGGATTTGAGGTGCATTCATCTGTCACTTAACTATAAAGTATCTTTGTAATTCAAGTAAATATTTTCAGAAAACAATTAAAAGAGTAACATTAATTTTAGACAGCATATGAATATTTATCAAACTTTTAATTGTCATCAGAAAAATCTCCAGTAGATTTTATCTTGATTATTCTCTAAAATAGCTTAACACATATGTTAAAATTTAAAAGCTATTAATATTAATGATACTAAATATACCTGGCTCTTCAAGGTCCGTAGAAAGCGTTAAACATGTCCTTTGCCAACAAAGAAAGAAGAAATACTAGATTTTTCTGCCTGAGTTTCAGGAGGAGACCTTGATTTATTTGAAAATAGGTGGGAAGGCTAGTCTTTATTTCTTTGGCTAGGATAGAAAAAAAAAAGAAATAACCAAGATTAAAATTATGCATAAAATATTAATTATAAGCCAATAATCATAGACATGTAATCCCAGTGTGCTACTTAGGCAAGTGAGATATTTGCATGTGTACCAAATCAGATTGTACTGTACCACTGAGACAGTTATTTGAAAAATTTTCCATAATGTGTATTTATGTATAGTGAAAAAAATTTCCTTATCTGTTTTGCCAGTCTTATTTTTCCTGTTGTTCTTCCATATAAGTCTGGTTTTATTTGCCCCAGGTCCCTTGTAGGAAAAACACTGTTTTTACTGCTGTAGGTTTTGGGTGTTCCTGGTAACACCCAGGAAACTGAGGTGGGTCATGGCTAGTGGGTTTGAGGACAGTCTACCTTGCCAGGCAGACTTGCCAAACAATGATTTTTTTCCCCAGTACTGGGGATTGCCCTTTTTATTTTGAGACAGGGGCACTAAATTGCCTAGGCTGGCCTTGCGTGAACTTGTGATCCTCCTGCCTCAGCCTCCGGAGTTGCTGGATGACAGCATGCCTGGCTAAGAATAATGGCTTTAACTTGGCTTGTGGTGCTCAGGGATTGTGTAGGAGAAGAATCCAGACTTCCAGAAGGTGAACTTTTTGGAGAAGCATATGGTTTGCTTGCAGCTGGATTGGATCTCTTGATGAGAGAGGAAGACAGTGTGGGGTCTTAGAAGAAGAAACAAAAGAAGAGCCACATACATGTGTCCTCCTATTCCTACTCCCTCATCCAGCTTTCTATGTCATTGTCATCTTGTTTGAGATCTGCCTCCTTTTTTTTATTGAAACTCCAAAAATTGAAAACAATATTAGTATATGTTCCCTGGCTAATTAGATAACCAATATATTTAAAAATTTCCCAAGTTATTGTATATGATATTGCTAAATAGCTTGTAATTGTCAGAATCTAAAGAATCTAAATAATTGAAGCACATGAGTAACAAAAGCTAAAATTCAATATAGCATTCATCTGAAAATAAAAGCCCACTGATATCAGAGAATAAATAATGCTTTATTTACTTATTTATTTTTGGTACTGGGGATTGAAGCCAGGTGTGCTCTACCACTGAGCTACATCCCCAGCTCTGTTTAGTTTTTGAGACAGGATCTTGCTAAATTGCTTAGGGCCTTGCTAAGTTGTTGAGACTGGCCTTGAACTTGTGATCTTCCTGCTTTAGCCTCCGGAGTTGCTAGGGTTACAGGTGTGCACCACCAAGTTTGGCTGAATACTGCCTTTTTTTTTTTTATTAAGAGAGAGGGATAGAGTGGGGGAGAATGAATCGGTTTTATTTATTTATTTTTCGTCTGGCCTTTGTTTCTCAGACATTCAGTTGTGTTTTTGGTGCTGGGGTTCAAACCCGGGTTCTCATGTACGCTAGGCAAGTGCTCCAAAAGCTGAGCCACCACTCTAGTCCCTGAATAATTGAATTTTGCAGAAATAATTATCCTGGAAACTCTAGGGAGAGAGTGTGGAGATGGATGATGGAGAAGGGAAGGACAGGGAGGGACAAGGACACCTTCCAGGGATGTCATTGGCATTATGGGCTCACAGGATGATCTGCTTTCTGTGTACCCCCACCTCAGATAGAGCTCATTGGTGTGAACGAATCTCCTGAAGTGCATTTCCATTAACAGAAGCTCAGAGGAGAGCAAGCTTTTACCAAGAAATCTGAAACTTTGGATTTCTACAGTGATTTTTCAGGATGTAGGGTAAATATCAACAGTTAGGAAATTCTGAAGATAAGAACAAAGACTGGTTCAGTGTTGTATTGAGCACACCGGGATCAAAGGACTTTTATTTATCTTCGGGATAAGACCCAATCCAGATCTGTTTCTGGGAAGATTTTCTGCTGTCACCATGCATTAACTGTTGGACATCCTGAAAGAGCTAGGCCAGAGTAGAGGACATGCATAGAATTTGGAGTGGCTTAGCAGGGCAAGGTGGCCCGTACCTGTAATCCCAGCGACTGGGGAGGCTGAGGTAGGAAGATTGCAAGTTCAAAGCAAACCTGGGTGAGACCAATTCCCTGAAAAAACAAACAAACAAACAAACAAACAACAAACAAGCAAACTCAAACCAAAATGGGCTGAGGATGTAGCTCAGTGGTAAACCACCTCTGGGTTCAATCCCCAATAACCCCTCCCCCCCAAATTTGGGGTGGCTTACACAGGTTTTGTCTAATCCACAGAATAGATTCTTATCCTTTACTAAAAGTTAAACAAAAATGAGTTTGCCTTAGGAAAAGTAGTGTCATCTTAATTGGAGAATGGGAAGGCTATGAATCTGGCTTTTGTATTTGCACAATTAACAAAGCATTTTCTTCATGTCCTCTGTGATTTTATCATTGGCCAACTCTGTCCTTTATTACTCCTCTAACAAAAAAGGAAGAAAGAAAATAGTGATCAGATTTTCTGAGTTACTTTTTCAGCACAAAAAGAAATTATTGGTAAAGAAGGAACTTAATTCCAGGAGTTTGGGAAAGAGTTGAGGAAGAACAAGGAGGAAGGAGACTGATTAAATGAACGTTTGTACATAACAGAGTGTCTCGAAGCTCCACAATTAGTTAATGGCCTTATTTGGAACGGAGCATGCTTCCACACGGTGTTCCCACTTGCTTAGACTCACATGCACAGAGTTGCAGAGCTGCGTAGGAGGTTGGTTTTCTGCAGTGGAATGGTCAAGCAGAGAGACGTCCAGACTATTGCACAGGTCTCTCACGTGTGTTCTGGAAATGTTTTAGCATTTTTAAGGAGTTTGGCCTGGAAAACGGAATATTCAGAACTTCTGAGAGTACCTGCCTTTCATGGCACTTTGGTGAGTGTGACTCTATATATCTTGAATTGTATTTTGTACATTTTCATCAGCTGTTGCCAAGAGATTTGAAGAAAAATTCAAACCTCAAGGGAAATCTCACTCCAAAGTATTTCCCTGATGGGATTTTCTCTCCCCAGATCCTCATTAGTTTGTTTTGAAAGAGAGCAGGCAGCATTCCTAGTAGATCCCTGGAAAGGGGGCTGTGGGGACTAATCTCATCAGCATAGTTTTGAATGACCTTGAATTTCTTAAAGGTTTTATGAAATCGCTATTTACCTTCCCTCCTCAAATACTCGTGGAGATTCCTCTGCCATCCCCTTTGGGTTTCTGTGCACATGTCAACTAATAGGTGAGCTTCTCTTGACCGTCCTGCCTCCTCTGTTTTACTCTTCTCAGTAGCTCTTAACACCGTCTGACCTACTGGATTTACTGCCTGTTGATTTTTGCCTCCCTTCCCTAGAATATAGGCTCCGTGAGAGGAGGGGTTTTTCCTCACTAGTGCAGGGTCTGGCACATAGTAGGTTCTTCTTTAAAAAGAGAAAATCAATTTTTATTTATTTATTTTTCATCTGTTTTTTGTTTTTCTGACAGTTACGTATGTGGTGCTGGGGACTGAACTTGGATCCTTGCACATGCCAGGCAAGTGCTCCCAAGTGTCTGAAATTATGGGCGTTTGCCACCCTGCTGGGGTCAATATACACTTTTGAATGAATTATTATGGGAAACTGTCACACATTAAATGCTGTGGGTACAACAACATAACAAGAACAACAACAAACAAAACAAAACAAAACAAAAAAAGCAACAGTTAGCTTCACATTTGAAGTTACCTTGAGTACATCTGATATTAAATGCATTCTCAGGTCCAGATAATATATGCCAGGGAAAGTAGCTTTGGAAAGCCAATTATTTTTCAAAAGTTACTGTTAACTGAGTAATACTGGGAATTTGGCTAGAGGTGAAAATTGGAACCTGTGCTGTGATATCAACTTCTGAAACCTTCACTGTAAAATGATGGAGCTGGAGGAAGATTAGATGATTTCTAGGTTCCTTTAAATTTTTTTTTTTTTTGGTATTGAGATTGAACCCATGACCTTCCACATGCCAGGCAAGCGCTCTACCACTGAGCTATAGCCCCAGCCCTCTAAAGTTCCTGATTATAAGTTACTAAGGAAGAAAAATGTTTAAATTTTGGGGTGGATGGCTCTGTGTGTGTGTGTGTGTGTGTGTGTGTGTGTGTGTGTGTGTGTATAAAGTTGCAATGCTACATCTGGTCACCAGATGGCAGTATAATCTTTATTAAAACCCTACATTCTGTGAGTTGGAGTAAATAGAAATAAATCCACAAGTTTCATTAGAGATACAAATTACTTCATTAAAGATGCCATATGTTGGGCGTCCACTAATTTGGGAAAACTATATGTCAAAGGGAGTTAACTTCATTTTATAACACTGGGGAAATTGAAATACAGGTTTCTTCCTCTCTTCCCTCCAATCTTTTTTCTGCTGAGTCTTCCTCTTTCTTCATCTCCTCTTCCTTTTCTTTCTTTCATATGCTGGCTTTAGTGCACAAAAACATTTGAAGTCACACAAAACAGATTTTTAAGAAAAGTTTAGCATTTTCACCCTTCTCTTTTAATTCCAACCCTCTGAAATAACTAATATTAATAGTTCTTTTATTACTCCATTTCTTCCTCCATATTTATACATGCATATGTATTTTCTTTTTCAGGGCTGAGGACCGAACTCGGGTTCTTGCAAGTGTTAGGCAAGCGCTCTGCTACTTAGCTAAATCCCCAACCCCTACATATGTATTTTCAACCTTTAATTAGTACCTGATCTTCTGTTTGGAGGTAAGTTTAGACAGCTGAAAACCGTCTCTTTCCTACCGTCACAAGCAACAATGATTACAACAGGAACACCACCGTAAACATGCAATATATGGATAACTCACTGCTGATTGCACCTCTGCTTTTATTTCTTCTTGTCTTGGGGAAAGAAACACTTAGTATGGGGAAATTGCCTACTTCTGCCTTTGCTTTAAGGTCCCATTTGTCTTCTGTTCCTTTTTTTGGGGGTGGATGGGTATACTGTAGATTGAACCCAGGGGCGCTTATCCACTGAGCTGTATCCCCAGCCCTTTTTATTTTTTATTTTGAGATAGGGTCTCACTAAGTCACTTAGGGCCTAACTTAGTTGCTAAGGCTGGCCTTGAACTTGTGATCCTCCTTCCTCAGCCTCTGGAGTTACTGTGATTACAGGTGTGTGCCACCACATCTGGCTTTCTCTGCTCTTTATATGCAATTCTGTCATTCAATTTTCACCAGAATCACTGGGCTTCAAACCTGTGGGTTAGTTAGTTGAAAATGTTCATGGGAGGAGCTGGAGCGATGGCTCAGCAGTCACGGCACTTGCCTGGCATTCACAGGTACGCGAGTTCAAGCCCCAGCACCACAATGAAGACTTGGAGTAATGAAAGCCACATGAAAAACTGAATAAAATTGATTCTCTCTTTCTCTCACTGTCCCTCTCATATATATATACATGTTCATAAGAGTCTCCTGCAATGACCCCACAGCTGCTCTTATGGAGGAAGCTTGAAGTCATCTCTCAAGCAAACAGCTCCTCCCCTTGTCCTTTGGGTTTCACCAGGCTGATCTTCCCTCCCCCACCCACAGGGAGCATTTGTCTTCCACAGAGGTCAGTGGCTCAGGAGCTGGGATGCAGTGCCAGGCTGGTGGTGTCCTGCAGCAGATGCTGGGGTTTTTCTTTCTTTATGCTTCCCTGACAATGGGAGGTAAGTCTCAGCTTGATAGAAAACACAGCTGGTAATTTTCAAAATAATTTTCTTCCAGCTGAATGCTTGCAGCTTCTGACTTTTGTAACAAAAGACTCTTTCATGGGGCTGGAGCGGTGGCTCAGCGGTTTCAGCGCTTGCCTGGCAAGCACCTGACAAGGACCCGGGTTCAAACCCCAGCACCATGTACACAACTGAGTGTTGGAGCAACTAAGGCCATGTGAAAAACTCAATAAAGTTGTTCCTCTCTTTCTCTGTCTCTCTCACTGTCCCTCTCTCTTAAAAAAAAAAAAAAGACTCTTTCATGGTAGACTTATGAGGAGCCAATGATTAGGGAATATCCAATAATAACTACTGCTGCTACTTCTTCTACTCGGTTGCTGTCTAAGCAGTTCCCTCAGCACTGGCAGCTTTCCTGTGACCACGGGGAAGCATCATTTTTGATAATGATGTGACTTCTAGGAGTGCTGTCCAGGTGACGGTCTTGTGTCCCCTCACAGGCACTGCAGGACAAAGTGTGGAGCAGCCCCCTGAGCTGACGGCTAAGGAAGGAGCCTTTATCCAGGTCAACTGCACATACAGGACATCTGGTTTCAAAGGGCTGTCCTGGTACCAGCAACGCGAAGGCAGAACACCCACGTTTCTCTCTTACAATGTTCTGGATGGTGTGGAGAGGAGAGGCCGTTTTCCTACGCTCCTTAGCCGGTCGGATGGGCACAGTCACCTCCTTCTGAGGGAGCTCCAGATGGAAGACTCTGCCTCCTACCTCTGTGCTGTGAGAGACACAGTGACTGTGCAGCCCCTAAGGCTGCAGCAAGATCCAGGGGCCACAGCAGTGGGAAGCTGAATTTCCTGTGTGTCTGCTGTCAGTTCAGACTTTGGAACCAGATATGTGGATCTGAGTTTGCCACTTTTGAACTGGGTCCTAGTCTTATGCGAGTCTCTTTAACTTTATTCCTTTTGTGTTCTTATCTACAGAATGAGAATAATAGTACTGCCTCATGGGGCTGTTGTGACTAACGAATATATAACGGTGTATCTATATATAGACAAATCTATATAGAGAGACTTAGAACAGTGCAGGCATATAGACAGGTTATGAAATTATTATTATTATTTTAAGAGATAAAGAGAATCAATTTTATTTATCTGGTTATTGTTTCTCCAACTCTTAGCTGCGTATGTGGTGCTGGGGTTTGAACCCGGGTCCTCATGCACCAGCCCTGAAATTAGTTATTCTACTTCTCATCTTGAACTGTGTGTTATGTGGCAGGGCTCTGGTACAAGATCTCAATATTTCTCTACTCTTTGTGGACGATGGAATCCTGAAAATGATTTGTATCTTGTGAACCTTAGGCCGCAGCATGGATCTTGTCTGGGGGCAGGTTCTTTGTTCTGAAGGGATCTCTATGGTGAAACCTATTTTCCTTGAGGAAGATTCTCAACTCTGGAAATTCAAATGCAAATGTTTCAGAATAAGATGCTAAGTATTCTGATTAATTATTTAAGTCTGTCTTCATTATGTATGTTTTTAAGAAATAAATATGATTTTAATATATTTTGTGGTTTATATGGCAGGCTCTAAATGAGGTTTAGGGGCTCTTTAATTGAGTATGGACTTAATCAAGTGCATCTATAGAAGATGGGAGAGAATAAGCACGAGCAACATAGGGCAACCCAGGGTGATGGAGGAGCCACTAGGGGATTCCTATGACCAGGTATAGTCAATAGCATCAGGAACAGTAAAAATTTATAGAAGATTTTTTTTAAAGAGAGAGGGAAAGGGAGAGAGAAAGAAACAATCTTTATTTTTAGTTTTTCATGTGGCCTTCATTGCTTCAAGACTTCATTGTGGACGTGGTGCTGGGGTTTGAACTTGTGTACTTGTGCATGCTGGGCAAGTGCTGTAACCGCTGAGCCACCGCTCCAGCCCCTACTCCAGCCCCTATAGTAGATTTTAATAGTTTCTTTTCCTGATTTGTAATTTCCTTATGTCATCTTCAGATCTTTCAATGAAGTCTGTTAAATGTTATGGCCCACTAGAAGCTAGGTTTAAAGAACAAATGATTCCTGTGGAGGTTATCTCCCTCGATGATAAAACTGACCACATAATGAAATCTCAGATTGGAGGTTACTTGGATGTGAGAAGTTAGGGACATACCAAGTTAATATAAGGTATAATGGTCTTGTTATATACAAATTTTTGGAATCAAAGATTAAACAAAATTCTCTTTGGATGAGGTGGGAGTGATTTTTCATTCAGCTTTATAAAATTAACTTTTTAGATGGAATTTGAATGGGTGTAGTTGAAAAAGCAATCTGACAGTGTGGATCAAGGCCATTAAAAAGTTCATTTTTCTTTTACTTGGTGTTTCCATGTGTGGGCTAGAAATGAGATTTAGAGGCTTATGACTTGGTGAGTGTGGAATGTTCCTATAGTGGTATTATATTCATTAGGCAAAATATGAGTGACAATATTATTTATGTTATGAGGAATGGAACGTTTTTTTTTTTTTAAAGAGAGAGAGACAGAGAAAGAGAGGAACAGCTTTATTTAGTTTTTCACATGGTCTTAGTTGCGCCAACACTTAGTTGTGTACGTGTTACTGGGGTTTGAACCCGGGTCCTTGCCAGGTGCTTGCCAGGCAAGCGCCGAAACCACTGAGCCACTACTCCAGCCCCAGAATGGAACACCTTAAAGCTGACTTAGTTTCTATTGTTGCATAACAATCGACCACCACATCCATTCCTTGGCTGGCAGCTCCGTAAGTCATAATTTCATAATTCCCCACAGTCCAACTAGTCTTTTTTATTTTAAGATAGAGAGGGATAGTGAGATAGAGAGGAGAGAGAAAGAGAGAAACCATTTTATTTAGTTTTTCATTTGACTTTCCTTGCTTGGACACTTTGTTGCGTTCTTGGTGCTGGGGTTTGAACCCACGTCCTTGTACATGCCAGGCAAGCGCTGTAACTACCTAGCCACTGCTCCAGCCCCAAGTCCAGCTAGTCTTGTGCTGAGGGGATAACAAGGCTGAACTCAGAGGGTTGTGTGGCTGAGGTTGTAAATGGGGCTCAGCATCCCCTTCCAAGTTGACTCCCACTACGTCAAAATTCTGCTTTCTGCAGCTGTGGGACTGAGGTACTCTTGCTTGCTCTTTGTGGCCTACTGGGTTCCTTCCACTGATTTCCACTGTCTTCCAACCAGCAGCAGCCAGTCAAATTCTTCTCTTGTGCAATCTTCTTGGCTTTATTTTCTGCCTCTGGACAAAGTGCATGTGCTTCTCCCGAGATTAGGTGAAACCTACTTAGATAATTCTCTTTTTAAGTGTGCCACATTCAAGATTCTGGGGGTTGGGGTTGGAGCGGTGGCTCAGCGGTTATGGCGCTTGCCCAGCATGCGTGAGTACACGGGTTCAAACCCCAGCACCCATGTACACAGCTAAGTGTCAGAGCAACAAAAACCATGTGAAAAACTCAATAAAAATCGATTCTCTCTCTCTCTCTCTCTCTCTCACTCTCACTGTCCTCTCTTAAAAAAAAAAGATTCTGAGGATTAGGGTGTGGAATCTTAGACCATTCTTTGAAATTCCTCCTACTATATACAGTCAATAAATGATGTTAAAACTGTATACAAAATTCTGCTATATAAAACTAC
>PVKS010042553.1:0-15365 GCA_004027875.1 Aplodontia rufa | reverse complement strand
AGGAGCTAACATGTCCCATCCAAGTGAACCGGAACCAGTGGATCTGTGGTATTGTCCCGTGGAGTTCTCTTGTCACAAGCAACTATGTAGAACTTCTTTGCTGATACATCTGTGTATTTGCAGTTTCTATAATTCCTTTTCCTTTTTGTGATGCTACAGATGGTTAAAGACACCTGAACTAAACTTTTATGACAGTTTGTACTGGGGCTTGTAAGGCATGTTATATTTGGATTCCCACAAACTTGAACAACATCAGCAAAAGTTACTTTTAGAAAAGTATTTTTGGTTTTGCATTGTCCTATGTAACTGTTCACTACCTTCATTGCATCGTTACATTGAGGGCTGGCCATATTTATGTGCTGGATTTCAAACCACTGAGCTGGGGTTAAATCAACTGGTGGGTATCTGAATGGGATACTCATTCCCATAAGTCCCAGCAGCAGCAGGAGCCAAAATTGGGAGCCCAGCAGCTTTGAAACCATGTTTCCTGTGAGCAAAAAAGAGAGGTAACTAGTTCTGCATCCTGGCTCAGTTACCATACGCTCTTTCTTATCTTAGCTAGTAGGATCCTCTGCTGTTACTGTGAATTCATATTTCCATTTGATTCCCATTCCCAAAGTTTGCCAAGTCTCCTGGGCACTTTAGTTCAGCCCTTCCTCAGGTGCTATCCCGTCATGGGCTCTCCTGTCCCAGCTCCAGGACTCAATGTCTTACCCACTCTCTGTGCTGTGGCTCCTGTGAGAGCAGACCCAACTGGCTGTCCTGGGGTTCAGGTGACATGGGTGCTTCTCTTTGGGCTGTAGATATACAGCATCCCCCATGGGTGGGGCTGCCAGAGCCAGGAGGGTTCTGATGTCTTAGCCATGGAGAAGCCCATACATTAGTACTTGTACCACTTGTGCAACCAGTCTGGTTTGATCACTTGGTCTATTTAATGGATACCCAAGGACAATGGTCCTGCTGCTTCTGCTCTAAGAAACCTAATTCCAAGTGGTGGATTGAAGGGCAGAATTTGCAGGTTGCATCTGGTCTCTGTGACTGAAAACTATTCATTAACAGCTGAATGACCATGGCTTTTGTCATGGTGCTTCAGTAGGGCATTGAAAGACCAAGTTCCATCAAAGTAGGGCTAGTACACAGAATAAGTAGAGCCATTGATGGCCCATTTCACAGGAGGAATCTGCTTTCAGATTCCTGTTTCATCTGAACAGCTCCTATAATGTTGGCTGGTGCACTGAGTCTCCAACACTGCCGTGTGTGCTAGTGTTGAGTAGCAGCCACATCTGTTGGTAGGGGCCCTAATTCAGGGGTCTTGCCTGAGTCTACCTGTCCCTCCTGACTCTCCTTCTTTATGTTCAACCAATGATGTCACTCTCCTGGTTCCTGGACATATTTGTGTTTTTGACAATGAGAATTGTTATAGTTTCCTAAGAAATGACTCAGACCATACTTCCCAGTTCACACTCTGAGTTAGTCAGTTTTTTTCCCCCAATGTGACAAATACCTGAGATCAACAACTTAGAGGAGGAAAAATTTGCTTTGACTCATGATTTCAGAGATTTCAGTCCATGGTGGTTTCCTTACTTTGGGTCTGTGTATGGCAGAAGATCATGGCAGAATGGCATGGTGGGGGAAAACTTCTCAGCTCATGGCAGCCAGGAAGGGGCTGGTGAAGAGAAGCTCTGGGGACATGAAATACCCATCCAGGGCCTGCCCCCAGTGACCTACATCCTCCAGTCATACTGTTACTGTTTCCTCCATGTCCCAGCAGTTCCTTCTGCTATCAATGGATCAATCCACTGATGATGTCAGAGCCCTCATGATCCATTCACTTCCCAAAAGCCCTGCCTTTGAATGTTGGTGCGTTGGGGACCAAGACTTTAATACATGAAACCTTGAGGACATTCCAGATCCAAACCATCATACACCCATACTTCTTTAAAATTGTATTCAAAATATGCCGCATAACATTTTTTTAATTGTTTCATGCATACATTTTCTCTGTTCATTTCCCTCTACCCTCTTTTGCCTCCAGAACCAGGAACAAATAATCTAGTTTTATATTGAAGACTCTCTAGGGAGGACCTCTTCATATATGAAGCCTGAATAAGTATGTGTTATGGTTTGGATCTGGGATGTTCTCTTCAAATCCCTTGCATTGAAAGTCTAGTCACTAGTACAGTACATTCAGAGGTGGGACTTTAGGCAATGATTAGATCATAAGAGCTCCAACTCTGTTGATAGCTGAAGGGACTATGGGAAGGTGGGACCTAGTTGGAAGAAGTCAGTCATTGGGGGTATGATCTGGAAGGGTCTCTCTCTCTCTGTGCTTCCTGGTTGCCATGAGATGAGCACCTTTCTTCTACCATGTCCTTCTGCCATGATGTTTCTCCCTTGGAGCCTTTGGACCATGGACCAAATTCTCTCATATTGTGAGCCAAAATAAACTTTTCCTTCCCCAAGTTGTTCTTGTCAGGTGTTTTGGTCACAGCAAGCAAAAGCTGACTAACATAATGAGCCAATATCAGTTAAATACACCCTAGCTCCAGTGTGTGTGTGTGTGTGTGTGTGTGTGTGTGTGTGTGTGTGTGTATGTGTGTGCGCATGCGTGCGCGCACATGTGTGTTTTGCAGTGCTGTAAACTGACACAGGTCTTCATGGTAGGTAAATGCTCTATCAATGAGCTATACTTAGTCCCGCTTCAATGTTGTTTTTTTTTCTTTAACATAATAGAACCTCTTTTGAAGTGCTGTTTGTTAGCAAATTCTTAGCTGTGAGCCTCTGCAAAAAATAAATCAGTAAGCCAGGTGTGGTGATGCACATCAATAATCCCTGTGGCTTGGGAGGTTGAGGAAGGAGGATCACAAATTCAAAGACAGTCTCAGCAAAATTTGCGAGACCCTAAGCAACTTAGCAAGACCCTGTGATGACTGTCTTCAGCTTCCCTTGGCAGGTGTTCCTGGCACCCCCATTATCCTGGGGCTTCACTCTCAAAGCTTCACACATTGCCCTGTTGGGGACGCTTTGCAGGGATTCCAGTCCTGCCACACCTTCTCAGGACTCCCAGATTTTCCTTTGAAATTTCAGCTAAAACCTCTGGGGTCCCCTAACTTTTGCTTATACAACCTCTGTATCTTGGTCTGTTGCTACCAGTTTCAATGGATCCTTTCATAGAGGGTGTAGATATGAATGTATAACTCACCTACACATTTCTTAATGCTGATACTCTAATTCTACCATACTAACTCCTGACCCACAGAACAGGTAAGCCACAACAACAAGTTTTAGAAAGTCTCAGATGTTTGTCCCTGGGCCTAAAGAAGTGTATAGTTTTTCAGCACAAACTGTCACAACTAGCAGACTTTTCCCACTAATGGGAGCTTACAAATAACCTTGTGTATATAAATTAGCAATATCTTATTATCAAGTTCTGGTCTTGGAACACCAAGGAGGGTAAAACGTAATTATTTTTGCAGATCTTAAAAACCATGTGGTCTTTGGGAAGGACAGCACTGAGCAAAACTCTAAAAGAAGTTGCAAGTTACTACTTAGAGTCTGTCATGAAGGATCCTGTGACTTCCCTCTACCTGTGACTCTGGGATGAGGAGTTGCTTATGGAACTTCAGGGTCCTTCCTATAGGTATTCATTCGATGTTGTTAGGACTAGAATTCTGGGAGGAAAAGCAGTTTTGGAATAACCCCACGTTGTGTTCATTCAGCATTCCAGGTCCCCTTCTTATAGTTCTCAAACACCATGGTTTTAAGAATTTCAGCTGGAGGGGCTAAAGCAGTAGCTCAGTGGTTAGAGCGCTTGCCTGGCATGTGTGAGGACCTGGGTTCAAACTCCAGCACCACATACACTACTAAGTGTCAGAAAAGCAAAAAACAGATGAAAAAAATAAATAAAATTGATTTTCTCTGGAGACCAACAGAGAATTCTGGAATTGGATATAGATACTCCAATCCCACTTTAATGTTTTTCTATATCCTATGCCCTAATCCCATTAGCAGCTGCTAGAAGAATAATTTCAACAGAGAAAAAGAAGGATGTAGGAGAGGAAATGTGTAACTGGTGAGAGAGAAGTCAGGGAAAGGAGCCTAGATAGAAAAAGGAAGAGGGGGAGGGGCTGGAGTGGTGGCTCAGCAGTTATGGTGCTTGCCTGGCACACGCGAGTATGTGAGTTCAAACCCCAGCACCATGTCCACAATGAAGTCTCGGAGCAACAAAAGCCACGTGAAAACTAAATAAAATTGATTCTCTCTTTCTCTCTTTTTATCACTGTCCCTCTCTCTTATTAAAAAAAAAAGAAAGAAAGAGGGGGAAAGATAAATATAAAGAGTGTGGAGATAAAGGTGTATAAAAGGATATTTGGACCCTAAATGTTCTATGTATGTTGATTCATTTAAATACTATTAAGTAAATGAATATCATGTTAATTTAAGGAAGAAGGTAAAAATAAGTGGGTCTTTTGCCCCCACCCTCACCCAGGAAAGTCATCCCAGAGAACTACATCCTTAAAACCACTTTCCTCATGCCGACTTAGAGGAAGGCTTCATTTCCAGTTACTCCGCGACTTGGGATTCAAACAGCAGGAGTACCCTCAGCAAGGTAGGTGAAAGAGGGAATTTATTGAAATCCAGTATTGAACAGTCAGAGTCTCTTAGACACTCAGAGGGGAGAGCTAGCACAAAGAGAGAAGCATAACTGACAAACTTGGCCCAGAAAAACCTGCAGATCAGAAAAGCACCCTGAACTTAGCTGATCCAGAGGATGCAGAGCAAACTGGTGTGTGCAAAGTGCTTTTCTCAACTGGCCAGGGGAAAGCTGAGGAGGCCACGCTGCAGCCTGCTGCTGTGGAAACCCAAGAAGTCGTAACACATGCCACACAGCCACAGAAACACCTACTTTGTGACCTAGGGTGTACCTAGCAGAATGTGATTGAAACAGGCACAGAGAAGATTGTACCTAGGAGGATCCAAGTCAGAAATATGGAATAGAGTGTAACTCACTTTCCCTTTGAGTGGAGGCTCACCTCACCAGCTACAGGGGTTGGCAAACCAAACAGGCAGGTGTGAATACACCCTGGGACCAAGCCTTGGAAGGGTTACAGAGTGTGTGGAGAATTAGCTATCCTGCCCTGCAAGTACACTTCTTGGGAGGCTCCTGAGATCCAGACTCTTGCCAGAGATCAGCAACTGCCAGGCCCTATGGTTGTATTGATCTAATCTCTCCAGAGAAAATACCACCCAACAAAGTCTCTAAATCCTGATTAGACTAAGCCCTACATGCTAGAACTCCACTCAGAATTCTGCAGCACCCCCACCCTGGTAGTGCATAGATCTCGACTGTACAGACAAAACTCCAATCAACAGTACTTCCCTTTCCATCCTACCTTACACTAATGAGAAGGAATCTGAGAGCTATTTCAATCAGTTTCAGTTTTAGACCACTCTAGCTTGCAGGAGGAAAGGGTTAACAATCCCTAGCCATCTCTCTGTCTCTCTGTCTCTCTCTCTGTCTCTCTCTCTCTCTTGTACGTAGCTCAAGAGCAAATTGAAAGAAGATTGTTGGGCATAGGCAGTGACCAGTTTCAATGAGATAAATGCTTCCAGTGGAGACAATATTTTCATGTTTAATTAAGAATTATTTTTTTGGGGGGCTGGAACAGTGGCTCAGCGGTTTCAGCGCTTGCCTGGCAAGCACGAGGACCTGGGTTCAAACCCCAGCACCACGTACACAACTAAGTGTTGGAGCAACTAAAGCCACGTGAAAAACTAAATAAAGTTGTTTCTCCCTTTCTCTGTCTCTCTCACTGTCCCTCTCTCTTAAAAAAAAAAAAAAAAAAAGAAAAAGGAATTCCTTTAAAAAAAAAGAATTATTTTTTTTGGGGGGTGTTATTACTGAACTGATTGGTTCATGTCTAAATAAACATATACACATTTGTTTCTTCCCCACCTCAATTTTGGCATTTTAAAATAATAGCTGTTGGAGTTGGGGATTTAGCTCAGTGGCAGAGCGCTTGCCTGCCACACGCAAGGCCCAGAGTTTGTTCCTCAGCCCTGAAAAAAAAAAAGCTGTTTTTCCTTGTCTTGTCTTTTGAGGGTCAGATTTTTTATTTTTGTTTTTTGTTTGATTGTACCTCTTGTTTCTCTTTCTCTTCTTCTTCTCCCACTAACAGCAAAATTCTCTTTTCTCTCTCACTTTACTTTGTCTTTTTTATTTTTTCCTCTTTCCTTATAACTATCACTTGCTACACCTCTTCTGCATTCTCTCTGTTCATACTTTGAACATTTGAAACTTTATTCTACCTTCTTATCACATTTTATTTTCTCTTAGAGATGTATTTTTACCATCTTTTAGACCTATTTGGTTTATAAAACTCCAGCCCCCAACATTCGAGTTATTGCAGTAATTAGATCTGCAACCTAATGACGCCTGCTCTTTACTTTAAGGGCAGATCTAGTTCATAGCTATTTACTGTTTTTGCTGTTTGCAATTGCTGATCCCTCCATTCTTGTTTCTGTGGTAATTAGTGTTGTAGATGTCATAGTAAGCACTGGATATTTGTTTTAATGCTGTTTATTATTTGCTTTGGTTGTTGCTGTCATGTTTCCCACATTTTCTGAAAGGTGCTGGGAATCTACAGGGACACTACAAGTTCACAGGGTAGAGATTCTGTTGCTGAACTAAACTGAGCCAAGAAAGAAAAGCTTGCTCCACACACACAAATTAACCACACTCAAACTTCAGCTCTATTTTAATAAAAAGAATAGAAGGGACAAGTAGGAATGTCTCGGGGAGGCCCTCAGATCTTACTCATGGACATACATGCCTGGAGCAAAAACAGAAATAACACAAAGGTTGTGGGTGCCACACCTATGAAGGGTGTTAATCTAGACCACTCTAGGATCTAGATGGCAAGAGTAGACTGTGTCCTAAAAAGACTCACACATAATGATGGAAGAGAAATCCATCCCAACATATGCACAAAACCCAATACATAAATACATGAAATATGAAAAAAAGGTAATATGACACCTGCTAAAGTTCATAACTCACCAGAAACCCCAACTATATTGAAGAGGATAAAATACCAGCTATAGACTCTAAAAGAATGATTATAAAAAATGATCAATGAATTCTAAGAGAACACCAAAAAACAACTGAATGAATTAAGGAAGTCAGTACAGGATATGAATGAGAAATTCAATAAGAAGATAGAGATATTGAAAAAAAAAGCACCAAATGGAAATCTTGGAAGTGAGACATAATAAATTAAATTCTTCAGGTGAAAGTCTCTAATAGAGTAAACCATGCTGAAGACAGAATGTCAGAGCTGGAAGACAAAGTGGCCAGTCTTGAACATTCAGACAGTATTAAAAAAAAAAAAGAAAGAAAATAAGTAATCATGACCAGAATATACAAGGACTCTGAGACATTAAGAGACCAAATTTAAGAATGATTGGAATTGAAGAAGTTTGTGAGATGAAGCCTAACTAAATGGCTATCCCCTTCAGGGAAATAATGACCCCCAACACACAAAAAATACAAACATTGAGAATGAACATGCCAATAAAGAATGCTTTCAGAACCCCAAATAGACAAGATCAAAAGAGAACTTCTCAGGGCTGGGGATTTAGCTCAGTGGTAGAGTGCTTGTCTAGGATGCATGAGGCCCTTGATTCGAACTTACCTCACTCTCATATAGGTCATGTGTAACAAAAGCAAAGCAAACATCATGGTGAAAACAATTCCTTTTAATCTGGGACAAGATAAAGATGCCCACTTTCACTACTTCTATTTTATATAGTTCTATAAGTTCAAGGCAGAGCGATTGGGCAAGAGAAGGAAATAAAAGAGATAAAAATACCAAAGGAAGAATTCAAGTTATCACTATTTGCAGATGATATGATCCTATGCATAGAAGATCCATTAAACTCCACCAGAAGATTGTTAGGGCTAATAAAAAATTCAACAAAGTAGCAGATTACAAAAACAACATACAAAACGCAGCAGTTTTCCCATATACCAATAATGAATCTTCTGAGAAGGAACCCAGGAAAAAATAAAAAACCTCATTTACAATAGTCTCAAACAACAAAAATAATAATAACAACAACCAAACAAATCTATGAATCTATCTAACCAAAGAGGTGAAAGACATCTGTGATGAAAAGCATAGAATATTGAAGAAAGTCACTGAAGAAAATGGAGGAAGATGGAAAGGCTTCCCATGTTCAAGGATAGGCAGAATTAATATTTTTTCAAATGGCCATACTATGAAAAGCAATGGAATTCTCATTGACAATGATATCCTTCACAGAACAAGGAAAAACGGCCCAAAAGTTTATTTGGAAGAATAAAAGACTTAGAATAAACAAAGCAATTCTAAGCCTTCCCCCCCCCCCGCCAAAAAAAAGCAAGCAATGCTGGAGGCATCACAATACCTGACTTCAAAGTATACCACAGAGCTATAGTAACAAAAACAGCATGGTATTGGCATAAATACACACACACAGACCAATGGTAAAGAATAGAATACACAGACACAAACCCACACAGTCATCTAATCCTTGAAAAAGGTACCCAAAGTATGCCCTGGAGGAAAGACAGCCTTTACAACAAACAGTGCTGGGAAAACTGGTTATCCCTACGTAAAAGAACGAAACTATCTCTTTATTTATCACCTTCCACAAAAATCAAAATAGATCAAAGACTCAGGAATTAGACCAGAAACTATGCAACTCCTAGAAGACAATGTAGGGTCAACACTTCCACATATAGTCACAGGCAATGACCTTCTCAATAAAACCCCTAAAGCTCAGAAATAATGCCAAGAGTTAATGAATGGGATGGCATCAAATCAAAAAGCTTCTGCACAGCAAAAGAAACAGTTGAAAATGTGAAGAGATCACTTGATCACTTACAGAATGTGAGAAAATCTGCTAGATACTCTTCAGACAGGATTAGTATCTAGATTATATAAAGAACTCAAAAACTTAACATCAAAAACCCTCAAATAATTCAGTTAATAAAAGGACAAATTAGGGGCTGGAGTGATGGCTTGGAGGTTTCCACACATGCCTGGCATGTGCAAGTACACAGGTTCAAACCCCAGCACCCACGTACACAACTAAGTGTCAGAGCAACGAAAGCCATGTGAAAATCTTAATAAAAATTAATTCTGTCTCTCTCTCTCTCACTGTCCTTCTCTCTTTAAAAAAAAAAAAGAAAAGGACAAATTAACCAAAGAGACACTTTCTGGGGCTGGAGCAGTGGTTCAGCAGTTACAGCACTTGCCTGGCATGTTCAAGGAGCAGGGTTCTAACCAGCACCACATACACAATGAAGTGTCAGACCAATGAAAGCCACATGAAAAACTTAATAAAATTGATTCATTCTCTCTCTCTCTCTCTCTTAAAAAAATAAAAGACACTTTCCACAAGAAGAAATGCTAATGGTCACCAAATATATGAAAAAAATGTTCAACATCTTTAGCAATTAGGCTAATGAAAATCAAAACTACATTGAGATTTCATCTCACTCCAGCTAGGATGGCAGTCATGAAGAATACAAATAAAAATAAATGGTGGAGAGGATGTGGGGAAGAGGAACATTTTTATACTTTGGTGGGATTATGCATTAGGACAACCCACTAAGAAAATCAGTATGCAAGTTCCTCAAAAGATGAGGAATGGAACCACCATTTGACCCAGCTATATCACTCATCATATTTAACTTCAAGAATTAAAGTCAACACATGAAAGCAATACATGCATACCCATGTTTATAGCAGCACAATTCACAATAACCAGACTATGGAACCAGCCTAGGTGTCCATCAACAGAAGAATGGCTAAGCAAAATGTGGTATATATACACAATGGAGTTTTATTCAGTCATAAAGAAAAAATGATATTACATTATTTGCAGGGAAATGGATGGAATTTGAGAATATTAGGTTAAGTGAAATAAAACAAATTCAGAAAGTCAAAGGTCATGTGTTTTCCCATATTTGAAAACTAAAGAGGAAAAAGGAAAAAAAATGTAGGTGGATCTCATGAAAATTGCAAGGAGATCAGTAGAATAGAGAAAAAGGATCAGTGGCAGGGAAGAGGGAAGGAAAAGAGGAAATAATGAGGAATGATATTGGCCAAATTTTATTGTTCTATTGTGTGCATGTACGAATATATAACAGCATATACCACCATTATGTACAACTTTTTTTTTTTTAAAGAAAGAGGGACGGTGAGAGAGAAAGAAAGAATCAATTTTATTTAGTTTTCAATGTGGTTTTCGTTGTTCTGAGACTTTGTTGTGTACATGGTGCTGGGGTTTGAACTCATGTACTCGTGCATGCCGGGCACGTGCCATAACTGCTGAGCCACCACTCCAGCCCCCACTATGTACAACTTAAAGCACAAATAACAATGTGAAAATAAAACCCAGTCTCATTCATTTGCAAATGGGGGGGAAGCCACTTTTCTTCATTGTATTATCCTTATCCTGTATGTATTTGCATACTTACTGTGTAATTATTTTATGAATGTGTGTCCATACTCTGGTGGACTATCAGCTGCAAGAGAACAGAAATTATGTCTGCATTTGATCACTGCTATTCATAGTGTTTGGATGTATTAAGTACTCAAAAATATTTTTTGACTGACTGTGTGAACGAAATTCTTACTGAATGAATAACTGGTGCCCATTGTTTGTGTAAGTTGTATGTAATTGAATGTTTTCATACAGTACTAGAGAAAGCTAAAGTTACCTTCATTTTTAAAACAGAAGCCATTTTTGAAAGATGGAGTTACTTATCCAAGCTGACATGATTTACGTGGCGAAACTCCATTTATTTATAGATTTCCTTTGCTAATTTCCAGTTTTAAATAAAAGGTAAGCATGATTTATGCACAAATTGTAATTTATACAATTTATTGCAATCAGCAGCATTTCAGAAAGCATCATGGTACTAGTCATGGGAAAAATGGAAGGGTATCAACTTCTCAAGAAAGAGCCACATTTTTATATCAAGCTAAGAGCTAGGCCCTTATCCTTAATATGCAATTTAACCATATTCCATCTGTTAATTGATCCATTAATTCCTTGTACCTTCATTGGCAAATAGTTTTCAATAAATCCTTTGCAAGCTTTGGTTGGGTGAAAGAGAGTTAATACCCTCCTTGGTTTTAATGGGATTTGCAGAGTAGTGGGAGAGACACACGTCACTCACATGAACACATTACTGTTAATCTCAAAGGTGACAAGGGACATGAAGTATGAGTACACATTATATGACAGGTGAAACAAAAGGAGCTGCCCTAGTTTAGGGCATCAGAGAAATCTCCATTGAGCTCAAGCAAGTAGCTCACATTACCAAGCTTAGATTGAATTGCAGGTCTGCCAGGCTTGAAAATCTGATCACATCCCTGATGGACCCAAGTCTACCTTGCGGCAACCAAAATCCATTCTGATGTTTCCGTTTTCCCCAGGAGCTTCTGAGCAATGGGCACTGAGTTATGACTCAATCACTGACATCCTTAAAACGGTTTTCTTAAACCACAAATGCAGAAGTGCTTTCCCTGTGACTGAGTTTCATAAAGTTGTTCAGCAACTGTCAATAGAAAAAGTTCAACCCAGTGACCCTGGGGTCAGAGGATTGATCTTCAGGGTTCTAAGGCATGGAATATGTCATGCGTGCCTCTTATAGGGTATGGAGGTGACTGAAGTGACTGGAACAGCCTGCCAAGAGGGCAGCGCCATGCTGAGAACCTAGTGGAGTTTGGTTATTATTGACTTGTAGCTGACCTACTTCACTCACAAGAATGCTCAGCCTCAAGTCTTTTATGCCAGACAAGGTCATTTGGACTTTTTTCTAGGCAATGGAAAGCAGTTAAAACAGTTTTGATGGAAGTTAATGACAGAGTAATTGGGAAAGCCTCTTAGCAGTGTGTGTTGAACCCAACTCACTGGAAGAAGGGTGTTGGGAATTAGGCACAGCATGTTCTAGACTCCTTTCAGGAGATGTTCCATGTTTCCCTGGGTCCACAACATCACATGCCTACAGGATCTGTGCAGGGGTAGAAGGAAAGAGCTGGCAGATAGAAGATAATAGGCAGTGCTTGGGATGGTGAAATCCTGGACCCTTCTGATCCTGTTGTTTAGAGCCGCTGATCCTGACTCCCTGGGTATTGTCTTAAAGAAATGCAGATCATGTCTGCCAGGTCTTCCCATTTTTTTCAGAAGGAAGTCAGGAAAATAGATTTTAGGTTGAAAAAAAATCTTGATTTTTATAATTTGGCAACTAATTTAAGATATCAGAATTGAACTGAATAGAATAATCCATATGGGCCCGTGTGTCAGCATTGGAACTGTGGTCCTGTGCTTTCTTTGGCAGCACATATACTAAAATTGGAATGATATAGGGAAGATTAGCATGGTCCCTGCACAAGGGTGACACACAAATTTGTGAAGCGTTCCATATTTTTACTCTGCTATTAGAACAATATCATGGTATTTTCAGCCAAATGGATGGAGATGGAAAAAATTACGCTAAGTAAAATATCCTAAACTCAGAGACTTAAGGGCCAATTGTTTTCTTTCATATGTGGAAGCTAGAGTAAAATGTAAGACAGGATGAAAGTTAGCTAAGCTTAAATAATAATCTCAAAATAGGTGAAATTTCACATAAGCAGATGAAACCATAACTATGAACATGGGGGAAAAAGGGAGGGAGGCAGGGAGGGGAGAGAGGGATTTGGGAGGTTATCAATGCAAGGGGGAACTCTTGTCTCCCATGAGAAGCCCAACTATACACAGGAAACCAGAGAAACTCAGAAATTTAAAAATTAATACACATACATATGCTTATTTCTATTTATAACATGGAGGTAATGCAGAGGAGACATGAGAGCCAAGAGTGGACAAAGGGGGATTTCCTGGACTAGGATGGGCCTTAACTTACTTTGTCAATATCCATGTATATATGATTATGTTACAATGATTCCCTCCAATATGCAAGAGTATGTTGAACAACAGCAACAACAACAACAGAAAAAAGAACTGTAATCCTGGTTGGTTAATTGAACCTTTGGTTTATATCCTTGTTGCTACAGTCATACGCAGCCTCCATCCCACCCACCATACACACTGTCTTTTAAGATTCCAGAGACAATAGTGTATGGTTAGACACTCAAATAGGTAGGTATCTTTAAAACATAATAAATTGTGACCAGGTATTCACACAAAAGTCAGTTAAGGGAAGTCTGTTAAACATCTAAAATATTGCTACATGGAAAAAATTTTTGGAGAAATTTCCCCAAACGTAGGCAACTGGAGAAAACTAGACAAATGGTATCATAACAAATTAAAATCTTTCTGTACTGCAAAGGAAATAATCAACAGAATGAAGAAAAAAACCTACAGAATGAAAGATAATATTTGCAGGGCTGGTGGCTCAGCGGTTCCAGCACTTGCCTGGCATGCGTGAAGATGCAGGTTTGAACCCCAGCACCACATACACAAGAAAGTGTCAGAGCAATGAAAGTCACATGAAAAATTAAATAAAATTGATTCTCTCTCTGTCTCTCATTGTCCCTCTCTCTTAAGAAAAAAAGAAGAAAGATAATATTTGCAAACCATGCCTCTGATAAGGGATTGATGTGCAGAATAAACAAGGAACTGAAGCAACTCAACAGCAGAAAAGCAATCAGATTAATAAATATGACAACAGCCCAGTGTGGTGGTGCACATCTGCAATCTGATGACTCAGAAGGCTGACACGGGAGGATTGCAATTTGAGGCCAACCTTAGCACCACAGCTAGAAACTTAGCTAGACTGTCCAAAAAACAAAAACAAAAACAAAACAAAATTTAAAAAACAAACAAACCCAAAACCAAACAAAAAACAAATAAAAAAATAAAAAGAACTGGTGTTGTAGCTTACTGGTAAAACATCCTGGGTTCTGGGTTCAAATCCCCACTACCACAAACACTGACACTAACCTCACACGCACACAACAACAAAAAATAATGATTTGAATGACATTTCTCAAAAGAATGCATGCAAATTGCCAAAGAGTCTATGAATAAAAGCTCAGTTTCGCTAATCTCCTGGGAAGTAAATCAAAGCTGCAATGACATACTGTCATGCCCCAGTTATAATGTCTATCATCAAAAAGACAAAAAGTACCAGATGCTGGTGAGGATGTGGTAAAAAGGGAACCCTTGCCCACTATTGGTAAGAGTCTAAGTTAGTGCAGCTACTAGAACAATATAGTGGCTTACAAAAAATGAAGACTAGGACTCCACTCTGACCCAGCAATCCCACCTCTGGGTATACATCTGAAGCAAAATCAGTATGACACAGCCACATCTGTGGTCACACCTTTATTGCAGCACCATTCACAAGGACCAAGAAAGGGGAGCAACCCGCATCCATTTCCTGATGAATGAATAAAGAAGATGTGGTGCAGATGCATAATGAATACTAGTCAGCCATAAAAAGGAATGAAATCCTGTCATTTGTGACAACATGGAGGACCTGGACATTATTATGTTACACGGAATAAGCCAGGCATAGAAAGACAGATACCTTATGACCTCACAAGAGTTATCTAAAAAGGTTGATCATATAGAAGTAGAGAGTAAAATATAGAGTCCCCAGAGTCTGTCATTCTATCTCTTTCCCCAGTGGGGAAAGCGAGGATAGAGAGAGGTTGGATCATAGTTACCAAAATGTAGACAGAGGAACATAATCTAGTGTTTTATAGCACAGCGGGATGAATATAGTTTAGTTAATAAAAATGTGCTGTAATTTCAAAATAGCTAGAAGATTTTGAATGTTTCCCACAGAAAGTTACGATAAAGTGCTTGAGGTGGTGGGCATGCTAATTGCCCTGATGGATTGTCTCACATTTTATACATGTATGGAAAAAAACTCACTGTATACATTAATATATGCGATTATTTTACATCAGTTAAAAACAAAAAAGAACCCACAAAAAATTAGACTCTATAAGGAAGGAGTGCACAGTGCTCGGTTAGGGCCCAGTCTGCAGAGCAGCCCGAGAGAACTTTCTTGAGGAGGGCCTTTGTCAGTAGCAGATTCAGGGGAGATTCCAAGTTTCCTGGTCTGAGGCAGTGGGGGGACCAAGTCTGCAGCTTCCTGATACAGAGTCCCTGCCTCACATCTCTCTGTTCCTCAAACTCTCAGAAAGAGAGAGCAGCACATCTGCGGGACAGACTGTCACTAAATGACAGCAGAGCATCAGAAACAGATACACAGAGACCCAGCTTTTTCTGCAAAGTTGTTTATTACATAGCTCACAGGGTGCTTTAGCTCAGCTCAGCTTGAAAGGGGTGGG
>PVKS010042552.1:0-15363 GCA_004027875.1 Aplodontia rufa | reverse complement strand
TTTGTTGTTCCAAATGAATTTGAGAATTGCTTTTTCTATGTCTTTAAAGAACGACTTTATAGGGATAGCATTAAATCTATATAAAGCTTTTGGTAGAATGGCCATTTTTATTATATTAATTCTGCCTATCCAAGAGCAAGGGATATCTTTCCATCTTCTTAGGTCATCTTGGATTTCGTTCTTCAATGTTCGGTAATTCTCATTGAAGAGATTTTTGGTTTCCCTTGTTAGATTAATTCCCAAGTATTTTACTTTTTTCGAAGCTCAACTGACCACTTTTTAACATAGAGAAAAATCTGCTTTTACCATGCAAAGGAACTGAGAATGAGGGAAGTTCTGAATGACTTTTATTGATTGACCTTTATTGATTATTGATAATCAGTTGGTCAGTGGATGATAGCAGTCAACTATTCCAAAGATTTATAACTTTATAAGTTCTTTACAAGTATGTAGAATTCTTTGAACCTGAACAATATTAGAAGAATATGATGGATGGTGATGTTCTATTTATTTGTAAATGTAAGTCTGCTATAAATTTTCAATGATTATAGCTATTTGAAAAATAATAGAAAGAAATAAGGGTGGAAAATATATTAAATAGGCATTTATTTTTAAAACTCACAGTAGACACTGCTAGCATGTTTCTCACTCTGATCAAACCTTAGCGTATTTTTATTAATTTTTAATTATCATATAATTATATGCATTATATTTGATAAGGGTTACAAATCAGTAAAATCACTCCTATTTCCTCAAGCACTTATCATTTATCTGTGATGAAAACATTAAAAATATTTTCTTCTAGCTTTTAGAAATTTGTCATATGTTTTTGTTAGGCCTTGTCACCCTAGTACCCTAGTAATAGCACACCACAACTCATGTTGCTTATTAATTGTAACTTTGTGCTAGTTGACCACCCTTTCCCCATTTCTCCTTTCCTGTAGTCTTCCCAGTCTCTGTTAAGCTCTTAATTAGACTCAACTTCTATAAAGTCAACATTTTTTGAATCAATTATAAGTGAGATCATGCAGTACTTTTTCTGTGCCTGACTTATTTCACTTATAGCATCCTGCAGTTCAATCCATGTTGCTGCAAATCACAGATTGCATTATTTTCCTGGCTGATCAGTATTCTATTGTATATGTATTCCATGTTCTTTTTACTCATTGATCTGTGTATGGACACCTAAGTTGGATCTGCGCCTTTGCTGTTGTAAATAGAATGAGCACGGGAGTGTAGCTGACTCTGTACAATACTGATTTCATTTCCTTTGGATATACACATGGTGGTGGGAATGCTGGGTCATAAATCTGCTTAATATTTAATGTTTTGAGGCACCTCCACACTGTTTTGCATATAGATGTGTCCAAGAACAATGTGGAAATGTTCTCTGTTCTCTGCATCTTCACCAGGCCTCATCATCTTTTACCTTTGGGATAATAGCCATTGTTATTGAAATGAGATGATATTTCACTATAACTTAAAAATATCTCTGTTATGGTTTGAATGTGAGATGTCTCCCAAAATGTCATATATGACAATTTGGGAAAGCTGAGGGGAAATGATTGGGTATGATAAAGCCTTAACCCAATCAGTGAACTAATCCCCTTATAGGGATTAACTGGCAATGGTGGGCTGGGAAGGTGTGGCTGGAGGAGATAGGTCATTGGGGGTGTGCCTTTGGGGTATATATCTGTATCTGTATGTGGAGTTTCTCTCTCTGCTCTGCTTCCTGATGTGATGCCTTGCACTACTGTCTCTCTGGAACTATGGCTGCCCCTAGGATGTTGAGTCTCACCTTGAGCCCTGAAGAATGGAGCTGAACTTCCATAGACTAAGAGCTCTCAAACTGTGAGCCCCCAAATAAACTTTTCCTCCTAAAATTATTCATGTCAGGTCCTTTAGTTGCAGCAGTAGAAAACTAGTTAAACCAATCTGGAGATTGGTTTAACTATAAAAATTATAAAATATTAATAAAAAATTGCAGAAGAGAAGACATACAAAGTGGAAAGACATCTAGTTTTCATAGATGGGAAGAATTAATATTTTAAAAATATCCATACTATTCCAAGTTATCTACAGATTCATTGTAACCCTTATCAAAAAATCAATGAAATCCTTAACAGAACTAGAAAAAAATACTAAAATTCATATGGAACAACAAAAATTCTGAAAATACAAAGCAATCGTGAAACACAACAAATTGGAGATATCACAATAACTGACTTTAAAATACACTAAACAGTTTTAGAGTTCAAAAGAGCATGGTTTGGTTACAAAAACAGACATATAAATCAATGGTGCAAAAATCAAGAAACAAAAAGTGATCCCACACAACTGTGGCCATCTGGTCTTTGAAAGGTATTAAAAACACATTGGTGAAAGGACAAACTCTTCAACTAAAGTGCAGTGAAGATTGGAAATCCCTTTGCAGAAGAATTAAATTAGATCACTGTCTTTAAGCAATTAGAAAAAATAAGTCAAAATGTATTAAAGATCTAGATGTAGGGCCTGAAAATAAGAATCCACTTGAAGAAAAAAAATTGGAAATGCTTTGCAACATTGGTTTGAACAGGAAAAAATTTTTAATAAGATCCCCAAAGTTTAGGAAACAAAGTAAAAGCAAACAAATGTGATTATGTCAAATTAAAAGGCTTTTGCACTGCAAAGCAAACAATCACTAAAGTGAACAATCTCTGGAATGGGATAATTTCTCAACTGTAGCCTGACAAGGGGTTATGTTCAGAATATATAAGGAACTGAAACAACTCAATAGCAAAAAAACAAAAAATCCATTTAAAAAGAGCTGTAGACCTAACCAGACATTTCTTAGAAGAAGACATACAAGTGGACAACAGGCAAAATATTCAATATTGCTAAATTTCATAAAAAACTATTTAATGTAGTATCCCAAGTAATCATTAACAATAAATATTGCATAAAATAGCATTTAAATATTAATTTCTATGAATACATTTCCTATGTGAAGAGGGAATTCTAAGAAAAAGAATTCTTTAGTAAAGAAATTAGAAATCTAACATATGCAGAAAATAGGTGTTTAAAATTGATTACCCAAGTCAGTTATCAAACATGACATTTTATCAAAATAAAACTCATTTTTTTCATGAAGTGCTTGGAGTAGTCCATGTACTTATTTGCTTGATAGTCACTAATTGTGGTTATATGGAGTTATGGGTTAGAAAATGAGGTTATGATTCTTTAAGTTAATGTGGAGTGACTAAATCAAGGTAATTAACATATCTAATACTTCAAATATTTTACATTTTTGTGATAAGAACATTTGAAATTCACTCTCAAAATGATTTTGAAATGTACACTATCTAGTTGTTCGCTGTATCCACCAAGCATGTAATACATCTCAAAAGGAAAATATCTGACATCCCTCCAATTTGCCAGAGGCTTTGTGCTCATTGGCTATCATCTCCCCTTTTTCCCCACCCCACCCAAGGTCTTGCTAACCATTATTTTAATCTCTATTTCTAAAGGTTCAAATGCTTTAGATTCCACATATAGCCTATAACAATTAAAGTTTGTCTTTCTGTCTGGCTTTATTCAATCAGCATCGAAGACAAGACCTAAGATCGAACTAAGTACTCAAATACTCAAAAAGGAAGAGGGTAAGGGATAAGTTGGAATTTAGAGGCACATAGTTCAGTCAGATGAAAGACACCACTCCTGGAAAGGTTCTTCAGGAGTTTTTACATGATGTTAGACTTTTTACTTGCTTTTATAAGTACTTATAAAGTTCCAGTAACTTTACTACTTAATTCACTTCATAAATTCAAGTCCAGGCTGACTAACTGAAATAGCCAATGACCTATTCTCCCTACTTTGACTTTTGTTACATTTATTTCATTTTCTGCTTAAGTGGATAGAGTTATATCAAACTTAAAATTATATCAAATCTTACTGGGCACAATGGCACATACTTTTAAACCCAGTAGCTCCAGAAGCTGAGGCAGGAACATCACAAGTTCAGACAGATCCAGTCTTAGCAACTTAGAACTGGTTTCAAAATAAAAAATAAAAAGTACTGGGGATGTGGCTCAGTGGTTAAATATCCTTTGGTTCAAACATATTAAATTTTCTCATTCTTCTCATTTCCTAAATAATTTTGTACTTTTACATTTCTGATTTTGAAAATGAATCCACTAGGATCGTAGGATTTCCTATCCTGGTGTCTTCCCTTCCATATGACATCACAGCATCAATCTTTCTTCTTTTAATTTGCCAGTTTTCTTAATAAAGTTTGTATCTCTAGTACCTAGAAACTCTTTCCCACTCCCTATTTCAGTATAGACAGGCCCTTTTGCCTGGAATACTCTTTTTTCTTATCAAATGTCTAATTTTTCAGCTTTATAAACAGGTGAGTTAACCTGTCACCTCTGAGTTCAGTATGCTGATCATATTTAACTTTGCCATCATCATCCTCCAAAGGGAAGGACCAGGAATGTATCGTTAACAATTCATCCTATTGCTTAGAAAAGATTATGGCACATAATAATAAATATTTAAAAGCAACATATTTCACAAATAACTGAATTGAGTTAAAATACAAGTTTTGTGTTTTTTGCTATAAGAAAGGCTAAAGAGGCATAATTTTAATTTTTAATTGTTTCAAATATTTACTTCTTTTTTATACTATTATGTTTTACCTATTTTTATAATTCTTTAATGCCCTCCATTTTTAATAAACTCACTATTTGTACATAAATATACACAAACTTATTTGTACATATTACCATAGGAACTTTTTTTAATTGAGAAATTTATTTTTGAACAACCATATAAGTTTTTAACAAAATATTATGAAATGTATATAGATTCTGAAGATTAGATTTACCCCCAAGAGTGCCCCCCCAATGACCCACCCTTTTCCCTCCTCTCTCCTTCCTACAATATCCCTAAAAATGTATTAGGCAACCCAGATGTCCCAAATATTTACTTCTAATAAGTTTTGTACAATTTATAAGGATGGTTTGTCTATTGGAAACACAGAGTAAAAAAATATTACACAATCTTCATTTAATGCTGAACTCTAACAAATAACCTCCACAAAGTTAACACATAGTAATAAATAAATCTTTTTAAACACTGCACAAGCTAAAAAAATTAACTTTAGAAAAATGTATGCTAAACACTATCTTCTGTGCAATATTAACTGCTTTCTAGTTTTACATCTTAATTAATTGAAATCTTATACAGTTTTTATATGGAGCCATTATGTTTATATGTTGTAAAAGTTTTAAGACAAACAGGTACATGAAAATTACATTCACATTTATGCATTATATCTGTGTTATGAGCAATTCTATTAAAATCTTAAATAAAGATATCTCAATACTTTCAGGAATTTGGAGAGAATCATTTAGCAATGTTTTACATTTTCCTTTTAATTATTAGAACAAATACTCAAGGCAAGAACCCTAAAAACAGCAGAAGAAACATTTTAAAAAAATAGAGATTACAAGCAATATTTAAGTGGCCAGACAGGAAACAAAACTGTGGCTGCTCAGTCTCTGCTCCCTTCATTTCCTGATTCCTTAGAACATAAACAATTAGATTAAAGAAGTGGGTATGTATAGTGTAAAACACAGAACTTACCTAAAAAAATAACTGTTGAATGGATAAACATGGGTTAAGACAGTAGGGCCAAAGAAGAGAGTTCCTACAGTTATGTGAACAGAAAGTGTGGACACATCCTGGGAGGAGGCACTGGAGGAGTGCTGCCAGAGGGCGACGAACATGATGACGTAGGATATGGCCAAGATAATGAAGCAAACCAGGAACAGGAGCCCACTGTCTGCAATCGCCAGGACCTCTAGGATACAGGTGTCAGTGCACGTCATTTTGATAACCGGCGAAAGATCACAGGAGATACTTTCTACAACATTGGGACCACAGAAAGGTAAACCCACTGTGAAACCCATTTGGCTAGGTATGTATGAAACCAACTGCCCACGAGAGCAACAGAAACACCACGAGCGTCTTGTGGTTCATGATAGTCTAGTAGTGCAAGGACTTGCATATGGCCACGTACCTGTCGATGGCCATAGCTTTCAAGAGAGACATCTCACCACCCCCAAAGTAGTGCAAAAAAACCATCTGGACCATGCAGCCCTACAATCAGATGGTCTTGAGTTTTCCAAGCAGATCTGCAATTATCTTGGGAGTCGCAACAGAAGAAAGACATAGGTCTTTGATTTTCCAAGCCATGGATTTGGTATTTTATATTTGTAGTCCTACTATTTATCTGTCTTTAAAATAATGTCATTGCTAAAGACAGCAGAATTACTTTCTCTATATCACGTAATCATTAAAATATTAAAATCATTCACTCTAATCAGTACTGGTGAATAAGCTAAACATACCTAGATCTCTCATCTCTAAAAGAAAGGCTTGTTTGGTCTGAATTGCTAGATTATTTTCCTAACTCCCCAAAGATATAGTTATGATGATTTTTACATTTTCTCCTGATTTTAACAAGACCCAGTTCATTTTATTTTAACTTCCTCTTTCCATCTCTTCGATCAGTTCTGGTTTGAACATTTTATACTTGTGGACACATTTAACACTGTAAATGCACATAACGTGATAGATGTAGTAAGTAGGCTGAGTCACATATATGAGGATTATATAACCTATCAGTTTGAACTTAGACTTGAAAAGTAAAACCATTGTGAAATCCTGGATGCTCCGTCTTCATCACCCAGTGATTTTATTATCTATTCTGGGCTTGCAAAGGCAACATTTATAAATGTATCTCTGGATAGAGGCACGAAGAATCTCTTTTGATTGCTATCAGAGTCATCAGAGACTGCCAGTAAAAAAGCCACGGGGATTGTAAAAATAGGTCATCTGAAATTATAGAAAATGAGATACCATTTCTCCCCTACCAAATTGGTAACTCATTAAAGGGAAAATTCAATACTGTAGAGGATGTTGGAAAAGTGTCCTCTAGGAAAATTATGAGATTTTTGTTTGATGGTTATTATTTTGTTTTATTTTCTATGATAAGTATCAATAAATATTATACCCAGACAAAATGTAATACTTTATTCTATATTATATTAATTCTAAATTTTATTAAAAGTGAACTTTTTCACATTATAACTATTCTTTCAAAAGATATTGATGTATATAACTTATCATTATAATTAAATAATAGTTGATTCCTCTAAAATATACAATGTTTTTCTCATCATTTTCAAACTTTACTGATAGATAAGGTTCTTTTTTGAGTTTATCCATTTTCTCCCATATTTTGTCTCTTGTTTTTTGAGATGCTACTACATATTTCATTTTCAGTTGTATTTTATAATTTATCTTAATGTCTAGAAAGGCCAGTCCTCAGTTATTTATCTAGTCATTTAAATTTTTCTTAGATATCTCAATAGTTTTCAGTGAGTAGAATTAATTTTATGCTTTCTCAATAATTCCAATCATTACATTAGACTTAACAATAAGTGTATGAAAAATGAATAACTTTGCAAAATTTGTTTTTTATTGGAAAGATTTTATAAATCTTTAAATATTAATCTTTTTATACCTCACAGAAGTTTCATCATCTTAATTTTTTCATTAAATACAATTTGGTATATTTCATATTTTTGTTCTTATATTCCTTAATTTATGTTATTTGCAAACATTATTATACACATATTTAAATGTTAGGAGGAAAATTTATAAAAATCTCTTTCTCTCTCATTTCATTTTTTTCATATGGGCTGTTACTGTGTTGCTCAGACTAATCTCAAAGTCCTGGGATCAAGCGATGCTTCTGCCTGTAGAGTACCTGAGTTTTCTGGCACATGCTTCAATGTGACTCAAAAATCTTGAACACATTTTTTCCAGTCATTTATTTGTGTGTTTTGGTTAATGTTAAAGCAGTCTGCAAATATTAAAATATTTTTCTTATTACTTTCTAATTGCCTTATTCAGTAAATTAGAATTTTTTTTGAAAAATATTGAGTAACAATGGTAGCTGTCTATGACAGAAATTCCTAGTTTTTCATGATTTGTCTTTCTTTGGGATCAATGAACTGTGTACTTACATAGAGTCTCAAACCCTTCCCCAAACAGCGAAATCTTTCCCAGAGTAGGCCAACCACATCTCTTCCATTTTCTTCCAGCGACCAGGTGTCAGAGACTACTACAGTGTGCCTTCTTACCACTCTCCCATTTTGCCTTAGTAACAGACATCTGAATTCATTGAGAACAGATTTTACCACCTCCCCCTTAATTAGAAATGCCAAATTACATGAAAGCAATATTATTGAGAGGCTATTTGGTGAAACTTCAGTGGAGGGCTAGACTTATATCCTTTACCTCCTTCTTACCCTATATTCTCTAGAGTCTTCTTGATAAAAAGCAAAATCACTACAAGAATTCAAAAGAAAGGAATTTTGTTATTCAACTGAAAGAAAGACTAAAATTATAAAAATGGTACATACAGGGAATTCAAACATTACCATAAACTAAAGGCCAGATTACAAGAGAAAAAGTAGTTTTAATATAACCCACCTCTAAAGATACATAATTACATTGGGTCTACCATGATATTTCAGGATAACCTCCCTAACTCAAAGTTTATAAGCTTAATCACATCAGAAAAATAGTTTTGCATTATAAGGTAAAATATCCATAAGTTTCAGGATTAGAATATAAACTTTCTGTGATTATTGTTTTACTTAAGATGGTTTATGTGAAAAGTAAGAAACATTATGACTCTACCAAAAGAATTGGAGCTATGGATGTGGTATGACTGCTTCTAAAGCGGCAGTGTGCTCTCATGGGGGTGAGAGGTGCAGGCAATGGAACATGCTTCTTTTTGCCTTCTTACCACCCTTCATTAGCTACCTGTGACTCCCAGTTGTGCCTATCAGGAAGCCAAGGTCCTTCTAAGCATTGGAAATTCAGTCTTCATGTATTACATTTCCCTGTAACTTACTGACAAAATGAAAATAATTGGTTGGAAGGCAAATAATTTCATGATATTGAAAATAGTTATTTTGTTTTTCATTATATCTAAAATATAAGTAAAGGTGTGGAATTCCTACATACATTTTATGACACAGAATAGAAGATACATGCTAAGAGAAAAGCAAAAGAGGAGTTTTCAGTCCTTGATGATTTTTGGGCCTACAATACAAACACTGGACTGATGCTATAGATTTGTTTCACACCAGAAAATAAATTTCTAATTTATTTATAACTACAGTTGGAGTTGGTTAGTAGCAGAGTAACAGGAGTGAATACAATGCTGGCCATAGATGTGTGAAGAACAGTCATTTAAAATGTAGGCAAGCGGAGTTTTTAATACTTCTTAGATGAGATAAAAGTAAAGCAGTTTTTTCTCTTCTAAATTGAGATCACTGTGAAGGGTCAAGTTTGGGGACAAAGGCTTCATTTTTTTTTTTTTAAATAAAGCACGGTCTTACCACATCATGAATTTTTCTGTAGTTCATTCACAGCAAGTATGCTAGGATGTCACCTTAAAATTTAAGGGCAAAGTATAACCTCAAACACTCTACCATTAAGACTGCATAGTATCTGGTGGTACTCAGAATGACCAGGGGACAGCATATTCCAGTCTGGGAATATTGCTCTGACCCTTTCATTAGATGGACATGAAATCCCAGCTTTTTTGGAAACTGGTCCAGGGAAAGAATCTTAGAAGTTTCATTGTACAATAAAAGTAACCTTACCAGTAGTCATATATCTAGGTAAAATCTATGGCACTAAAGTTATCTTTACTAAGAATTTCACCATTTTTAAGTTTTGACAAATTCTAGTAGGAGAATCACAATGTAGATCTATAGGATGACCACACCATAAATACAGTAGAGAACTATACACAACTTGAAAATCAGCTCCTGGATATCTATTATGCTCTAGTATAACTAACATTTGATTATAAATTGTTAATTGAGCATAGGATAAGAACTTTCCAACATGATTTGGGTTCTGTGACAGTAGTATCCACTAGAAACCATCACAAAAAGGCCACTAAATAGCCAAGGAGACACAATAATTGGGCCAGTTGACATCATCTGCTATCATTAAAACACCCATAGTGGCAGAAAGAGAGGCTGTGCACAATTCTTCTTCATCATCTTATTTTTGGTCCAGCAAACATTCAATTGATCCTTAGAAAATACCAATGTACAGCAAATTTTTGGCACCATTCTTGAAGAGATTAACAAGCCACTCAAGCACAAGTTGATTATATCGATCCATTGCATTGTAGTTGAGACAATGATTCATCTTCACAGAAATCAAGGTATGACTGGGTATGGTTTTCTTTCATGTCTATGGGATTTGGGTAATAACCACTATCTAAGGGTATATTAGAGAAGAGAGTCTTAATACCAACAAATCAAATGAGCTCATTTGCAGGTGAGGAGATACAACAATTGGTCAATTATCATGGATCGATTTGACCTTTCACTTTCTACATAACAGAATATAGTGACAAATAAGAATAGTCATTTGTAGACAAAGGTAAAGCAATATCTGGCTATACTGTAAAGCCATCCTCCAGGATGGAGTGCATATGCAATCAGTGACAAATATATATTGTTGCATCCTCAGTAGGAAGATTCTATGGGCTTTACAACAGCATAATTGTCACTCTCTATCACCTACTTAGGCTTGAGCTATTTGTGCCTGTCTACACAAACACAGAAATTTAGGTTCTATGGAACTAAACATTCTATCTCTCATGTTTTCACTAGTAGATGCAGTAAGTTTCCTATCTACTTTAGAATGTTGTGTTCACTTTAAATTTTCTATTACATACACACATACACAAACACACATGTACCATAAGAGAAAAAAACAGTATTAATCTACCGGAAAGTCAGAAAGTATGCAGGAGTACTGTGGGGATATGAGAGAGATGCCACAGAGTGGCATGCACTGAGTCCTAGTATGGACTTTAAAAAAGTTAATGAAGCACACAACACCTACCATCACATCTTCCCAGTTAAGATCAACCATAAACCAAGGATATCATATGGCAAGGAAAGAGTAAGAAGGAAAGCCCCAGAAATTCTCACTACTTTCTTGGACAACTGAAGAATTTAATGTGGATGTGATAATCCCTGATGAATATAGATACAAAAATTCTCAAGAAAATTCTAGTAAACAGATTCTTACAGCAGCACATGCAAAAGATTATATATCATGATGTGGTTGAATTTATCCTGAAGAAGCAAGCATGGTACAATGTATTAAGTCAATAAATATAATACATCATACCAACAGATTTAAGGATAAAACCATGTAATTATCTCAATAGATACATAAAAAGCAATTGGTAAAATTCAATATTCTTTCGTGATTAAAAAATAAGCCGTCAGAATTATTAAATATAGAAAAATACACTTTAACACAATAAAGGCTAATATTAAAAACCTATAGCCAGCATCATACTGATTGGGGAAAACATTGAAAAAAATTTTTTCTAACATCTGGAACAAGACAAGAAGACCACTAACACCATGCTTATCCAACATAGTACTGAAAATCTCAACAGGAGCAATTAGATAAGAGGAAGAAATAAAGGGCTCTAAAATTGGAAAGCAGGAGATCAAATTAACCCAGTCTCCAGTTGACAGAATTTTATATTGAGAAAACCCCCAAATCCACCAAAAATGTTAAATGAATTAAAAATAGATAAGCAAATTCAGTAATGTTTCAGAATAGAAAATGAACATATTCAAATTAGTAGTATTTAACATACCAAAACAAACTTTCAGAGAAGTCAAGAAAACAATCCCATTCACATAGTGAAAGTAATGTACATACTGGAGTGATGGTTCAGTGGTTACGATGCTTACCTGACATGCATGAGTACCCAAATTCAGACCCCAGTACCACATACACAATGAAGTGTCAGAGCAATGAAAGTAACATACACACAAAAAAATCCAGAAATAGGGGCTGGAGGGGTGGCTCTGGAGTAACAGAGCTTGTCCGGCATGCACAAGGATACGAGTTCAAACCCCAGTACCCATGTCCACAACTAAGTGTCAGAGCAACAAAGGCCATGTGAAAAACTCAATAAAAATTGATTCTCTCTTTCTTTCACTGTTCACTCTTTTAAAAAAGTCCTTAAAAAAATCCAAAAATAAATTTAACCAAAATAGTACATGATGTCTATAATGAAAATTATAAAATTCTCATAAATAAAAGGACACACAAAAATAAAAAGCCATCCCATATTCATGAAGTAGAAAAGTTAATAGTGTAAGAAATTCTATACTTTCTAAGTGATCTAAAAATTTAATTCAATGTCCAGCAAAATAAAAGTGGCATTATTCAACAGAAATAGAAAAACAATGAAATTCATATGCAAGACAAAAGACTGAATAGGCAAAGGAAGCTTGAGTAGAAAGAAAAAAGCTAGAAGTCTCACAATACCTTACATCGCAACATACTACAAAGCTGTACTCAGAACAGCATGGAACTGGCACAAAAACTAACATATAGACAAGTGGAATAAAATAAAAAGTTTAGAAATAAATTCATACATCTACAACCCACTGATGTTCTAAATAATTTCTAAACGCAGATGTTGGAGAAAGGATGATTTCTTCAGTAAAAGATACTGGGGAAACTGCCTATCCATAAGCAAAGAATAAAACTAGAACCTCATATGTTATCAGGCAAAAATCTAATAAAAATTAATTAAGACCAAAATATAGCCTCAGATATCAAACTAGTAAACATTAAAGGTAATGAATACAGGATATCCAACAGATGCCTGCACTTTTGTGTTTCTTGCAATACTATCCACAATATCCAAAATATGGGATCCACTGAGGTATCTACAAACAAATAAATTTAATAAAGAAAATGTGGTATAAATTGTGCACTGTGATGCATGCCTATAATCCCAGTGACTCAGGAAGTTGAGGCAGGAGGATTGCAAGTTCAAGGCTAGCCTAGGCAAATGAGCAAGACCCTGTTTCACAATAAAAAGTAAAAAACAAAGTTGGAGAGGATGTAATATAGGGTCCCTGTGTTCAATCCCAGTATCAAAATAAATAAATAGATAAAAAATAAAAAGGAAAAATGTACTAAGACAAGAAAGAAAAACAAAATGTGGTATATATACACATATTATTCGGCCATAAATGTCATAAAGAGGATGAGTTGAGTTGGGGAAAGGAGGAATGGGAAAAGGTAAATAAGATTTAGTAAGTTACAATGAGGAGCAAGAAGTTTTGTTATATTGTTGCATATTATGTGACTCTAGATAACAATAAGGTACAATACATTTCAAAAAACCACAAAAATGGGTTTCAAAGTTTCATTGTGAAGAGATGATAAAGGAGAAGATATCCTTAACCTGAGTTAAACATTACCTCCTGAATATGAATAATTTGTGTTTTATGTATTAGAGAAAATAGATTCAATTAAAAAGCCAATCAGGGAAAAGTGATGAAAATAAATAAATATAAAAATACAAGAAGAAATAGACAAATGTTACACATTTTCACAAAAGCAGTTAAACAGAATAGCTAGGGTACGTGAAATTTGTAATTGAAAGTTCTTTCAATCATCAGTTGTGCAGTTTCTGTTGATTCTTTGTGTTGTTTCCTATTAACACATGCTAAACCAGGTTAACCATATATGTATTATATACTTTGTAATTAATATTAACTCATCAACAAGGAAACATCTTCATTTCGCTTTCATTTGAAGAATTTTTAGGTGTCTGGAGTGGTTGTTCAGTGGTTAGAGCACTTGCCTATCATGCGTGAGGACGTGAGTTTGAACCCCAGCACCACATATAAAATTGGGTGTCAGAGAAACCAGAACCAGATGAAAAATAAATAAAACTTGATTCTCTCTCTCTCACCCTCTCGCTCTCTCTCTTTAAAAGAAAAAATGAATTTTAAAAAATCTTATGAAAATCTAAAACTTCTTTCAGCAACTTAAAGATGTCATCCATTTCTGGCTTTTATGTTTCTATTATGAAAGAGGTTGTCAATCTTGCTATTGCTTCTTTGGGCTCTTTTATTCCATATTTTTCTGAGATTGTGTCTCTAGTTTTGATTGTGTGTGTGTGTGTGTGTGTGTGTGTGTGTGTGTGTGTGTGTTATATTGATGTGTCTAGGGCTCTTGTTTATTCAGTTTTTGGTTCAGTGTTTTTCTATCTAGGCTGTTACCTTTTCCAGTTAGTCAAAGTTATTAGCAATTATTTCTTCAGATATTTTCCCTTCCCATTTTCCCTTTTCCCTGTCCACTTAGACTTCAATTACACATAGGTTTTAATCTTATTGTTATTCTAGCAATTTTTATTCAATGATGAAATATTGCTTACTAAAATTACAAATTATACAGGCTTCTTTTCATGCTACATTCTGCAGAAAAGGTTCATTTTATCTCCTTACAGGATTGATATAGTGGAAGTAAATAATCTTAATGCTACACTTCTCATCAAATGTTCTCTTTATGGAACATTTGACAGTACGCAGATAATTTTGGTTGTTACAATGGGGAAAATCCTACAAGTACCTCACAAGTAGACATCAGGAATACTGCTAAAGAATTTACAGATCACATGAAACTATGCAGCCCTAAGTGACAATAGAGCCAAATTGAAAAACTCTACCTTTAACAGAGGGGTATGGTAATTTAAAGCTGATTTTTCAGCCTTCATAAGACTTAGTCTACATTGCGTTCATCTGTCAACTTCTAGGATTAAAATCAGACCATGTTATAGTCTCAAGACTTCTAATTTATTTCAAGACTTTTATTTAGAAATGAGGGAAGTGGACAGAGACTACAGAATACAGATTTTTCATTTTGTGTAAAGATATCTAGTAGTGCTAGGGGAGCTGTGGATTATTTTCCATATATAAGTCATGATTGAAATGCTGGGATCTTGGAGACAATAGTCAAATGATTTTGGCATTCTCCATATCCATAATTGCTAAGAGAATATTAACACTTCATTATGACAGTAACTCCTTAGATAGCTTTCTGATATTATTAACAGATTTACCTATCATTATATGCTTGAATGTAACTCTAGGAAACCTAGAATTTAACTGTCTCATCCGAACGCCTAGAATAATGTCAGAAAATTGGATGCATTTAATAGTGTTTGCTAAATGATCAACTGATTCAGTGCATGAATAAAGACATGATTTAAACAATTCAAACTGCATTTTTAAATATTATTCAGCAAGCCGCATATTGGTTTAACAACTTTATCATGGAAGCTTTCACTTCCTGGTTCCGCAGGGTATAAATCACAGGGTTCAGCAAAGGAAAGATGACTGTGTGGAAGAGAGAAACCACCTTGTCAGCTGGAAAAGCCCGGAA
>PVKS010042551.1:0-15365 GCA_004027875.1 Aplodontia rufa | reverse complement strand
GATTTATAGCCAAAGAAATGAAGACTTTTGAAAAAAATATCTAAAAGATATGTTAAACTTATTTTGATAGTTAAATACAAGAATGCAAAATTTATAATGAGATATACAGATTTGAAAATCAGGTAGAATCGACTCAGTTTTTCTTATGATCTCTTGCTAACTATGTGAATTCAGGTAAGTTACTTAACTTCTCTGTGCTTTAGTTTTCTAATCTGTTAAATGAGGGTAATGATACCATGTGTGTCATAGGATTAATTGAAATATTAAATGAGATAGTGCACATTACATTTTGTTAAATGCTTTAAAATTTATTTTTAATTGACAAGTATCAATTGTTTATCATTATGAAGTACAATGTGATGTTTTTATATAATCTAGAAAGATTCAATCAAGCTAATTAACATCTATTACCTCACCAACTTAACTATTTTGGGAGTGTGAATGTTAAAAATGTATTTTTAAAGCAATTTTGGTATATATTATATATTACAATTAACTGTGGTCACCATGTAGTACAATGTGTTATTAAAACTTATTCGTCCACTAAAACTGTACTCTTTGATCAACATCATCCTTTTCCCCATCTCTCTCTCTTGCCCCAAACCTCTGGTAACAACCTTTCTACTCGCTATTTCTATGAGATTGTTTTTTAAGGTTCCATATATAAGTGAGATCATGAAGTATTTGTCTTTCTGTGCCTGACTTATTTTACTGAGCATAATTCCCTCCAGTTCCATCCATCCACATTGTCACAAATGACAGGATTTCATCCTTTTTTAGGCTGTACAGCATTACATTCTGTGTATATATCACATGGTCTTTATCCATTCATCCATTGGTGGACACTTATGCTGCTTCCAAATCTTACCTATTGTGAATAATGCCTACATGCACATGAGATTGCAGATACATTTTTGTACATCAATTTCAATTCATGTTGGATATGCATCCACAAGTGGGATTACTGGATTATACGATGGGTTCCATTTTGTTTTTTTGAGGAATATTCATCTATACTGTTTTCCATAGCAGTGCACCAATTCACATTCCCACCAAAGGGATGTAAAAGGGTTGCAAATTTGTCCACATCCTTACCAACACTTATCTTTTTTATAGCATTTTAAAAGGTGTGAGGTGCTATCTCATTATGGTATCAATTTGCATTTCCCTGATGCTTAGTGATGTTGAATATTTTTTTCTCATACATGTTGATCATTCATCTCTTCTTTTGAGAAATGTGTGTTCAGATCCTTTGCCCATTTTTAATTAGGTTGTTTGTTTTCTTGCTATTGAATTGTTTGAATTTCTTATTTTGGATATTAGCCCCTTATCTGCTATATGGTTTGCAAATATGTTCTCTCAATGTATAGTTTGTCTCATCACACTGTTAAATGATTCCCTTACTGTGCAGAAGTTTTTTAGTGTGATGTAATACCACCTGTCTATTTTTGTTTTTTTAGCCTGTGATTTTGGAGTCCTGTCTAAGAACTCATTGCCCAGACCAATGTCAAGGAGCTTTTGCATTGCTTTCTTTTAATAAGTGTAGTTTCAGAGCTTATGCTTAAAATAAATTGTTATTTATTTAATCCATTATGAGTTGATTTTTATATGTGGTGGGAGTTAGGGGTCCAATTTCATTCTCTTGCTTGTGGATATCCAGTTTTCTTAAAACCATTTAATGAAGGGATCATCATTTTGCTACTAAACATTCTTTTTAATTTTTAAAATTTTTTAAAGAGATATAGAGAAAAGGAGAGAGACTCAATTTTATTTAGATTTTCATGTGGCTTTCGTTCCTCTGACACTTCCTTATGTACGTGGTGCTGGGGTTCAAACCCAAGTGCCATAAGCTCTGAGCCACTGCTCCCCCCCTACCATGCATTCCTGACATCTGTATCAAAAATAAATATTTGAGTTTGTTTCTCAGTTTTTTAAATCTCATTTCATTGGTCAACGTGTCTGTTTTTTAATGCCAGTACCACGTTGCTCCAATTACAACTGCTTTTTGATATATTTTTAAATATATTTGTTCTTATTGTTCAAAGTTGCTTTAGCTGTTTGGATTTTTTTGTGACTCCATATACATTTTAGGATCTTTTTTTTGCAGAAAATGACATGTAATTTTGATAAGAATTCCAGTGAATTTGTAGATCATTTTATGTACTGGGGTCATTTTCAAAATATTAATTCTTCCAACCCATGAATATAGGATATCCTTCCATCAATTTCTTTCAGTAATGATTTATAGTTTTTAGTGTTCAAGTCTTTCACATCAATTAAATTTACTCCTAAATATTATATTTTATGGTATTGATGCTACTGTAAGTAGAACTATTTCCTTAATTTTGTTGGATTGTTTGTTGTTAGTGTATTAAAAATTACTGATTCTTATGTTAATTATTTTGTTTGCAACTTTTCTAAATTCATTTATCAGTTCTAACAGTTTTTGGTGGAATCTATAAGGATTTCTATTCTTCCAACTGCACATGGGACATCCTCCAGGATATAATACATGTTAAGCCACAAAATAAGTCTTAACAAATTTAAGAAGATTGAGATCATATTGAATAGTATTTCAGACCACAATAACATGAAACTAGAAATCATTAACCGGAGGAATCTTGGTAAATTCACATATATGTGGAAATGAAGCCACATTTTCCTGAGCAACCAATTGCTTATAGAAGAGATTTTTAGTCTCTTCTCTTTTAAAATGGAAGTTAAAGAATATCTTGAGGAGCTGGAGCTGTGACTCAGTGGTTATAGAACTTGTGTGGCATGGGTGTGGACATGGGTTCAAATCCCGCACCATATACACAACAAAGTGTCAGAGCAGCCAAAGCCACATGAAAAACTAAATAAAATTGATTCTCTCTTTCTCTCACTATCCCTCACTCTCTTTAAAAAAAATTATGAGACAAACAAATATTGAAATGCAACATACAAAATGAGGGATGCAGCAAAGGGGAATCGAGAAGAAATTTTATGGCAACAAAAATCTACACCACAAAATAAGAAAGATCTCACATTAAAAAAAATGAATGGGGACTGGAGCAGTGGCTCAGCGGTTATGGTGCATGCTTGGCATGCACAGGGACATGGGTTCAAACCCCAGCACCTCATATACAATAAAGTGTCAGAGCAAAAAAAAGCCACATGAAAAACTAAATAAAACTGATTCTCTCTCTCTCTCTCTCACCCACTCTCCCTTTCTTTCTCTTAAAAACAAATAAACAAATAAAAACAAAAAACAAAAAAACCCTAATGTTACCTCTCAGGGAACTAGAAAAAGAGGAGGAAAATATGGCCAAATTTAACAGAAGGAATAATATCACAGAGAGAAGACAAATAAATGAAATAAAGATCAGAAAAACAGCCAGACACAATGATACATGCTTATAATCCAGCGGCTAAGGAGGCCAAGGCAGGTGGATCACAAGTTCTAAGCCAGCCTCAGCAACTTAACAAGACCGTAAGCAACTTAGTGAGGCCCCATTTCAAAATAAAAAATAAAAGATCAGAAGATGTCTCTCAGTGGTTAAGTGCAGCTAGGTTCAATCCCTGGTTAAAAAAAAGACTAGAAAAACAATAGAAATATCAATAAAAATACATGTTATTTTTAAAAATATTAACACAATTGACAAACCTTTAGTTAGACTAACAAAAAAGAGAAGTCTCAAGCAAAACAGAAATGAAAGAGAAGACATTATAACTGATACCTCAGAATCACAAAGGATCACAAGAACAACCGTATGCCAAAAAATTGGACAATTTAGAAGAAATAATTGAATTCCTAGAAAAATACAACCTGCCAAAACTGTATCAGGAAGACATAAAAGTTTTTTTAATACTGTCTGGCATATATATAGTAAGTATATGAATGTTATAAAATTTGTTATTATTCCTACTAAATTGTAAGTTTTGTGGCAGCAATTCTTTTCCATCTTCTTTGTTTGATTTCCAGTGGCTTACAAATGAGTATTCAGTAATATTTTTGGATGAATTAGTTTACGTACTGGTTACCTGAAAGTCTAATGGAGCTACTTATTGATTGTGCTACTGCTTCTCATCATACCTGACAGTTGCATGTGTAATTAAATGTGAAATTTTTTAAATTCTTTTTAATAGCTTTATTGAGATATATTCATATAACGTATAATCTCCCCATTTAAAATGTAAAACAAATTGGACATGGTAGCAGAAGCCAGTAATTCCAGCTACTCAGGAGGCTGAAGCATGAGGATCGCAAATTTGAGGACAGCCTCAGCAACTTAGTGAGACCCTGTCTCAAAATTAAAACTAAAAAGGGATGGGAATGTAGCTCAATAGTAAAGCACCCCTGGGTTCAGTTCCCAGTACCTAAGTAAGTGAATAAATAGTATAGTTTTTAATATAGTCACAGTTGTGCATCCATCACCGTAATCAATTTCAGAACATTATCATCACCCCCAAAAGAAACAGTCATTCCCTATTATCCAGCAACCCTTCCCTCTACCCCAAACCTAGGATACTACCAATCAACTTTCTGCCAATATTTGCTTAGTTTGGACATTTCCTATAAATAGACTCATACAATAGGTGGCCTTTATGACTGACTTCTTTTATTTATAATTTTTTGAAGAATCATTACATGTTGTAAAATGTATCAGTACTTCATGCATAATCAGGGCTAAATGTTATTTGACTGTGTAGATATAGTACTTGTTTATCCAGTGATTAATTTATGAGCATTGGGGTTGTTTGCACTGTGGGTTGCATTGCTACTATGAACATTCATGTGCAAGTGTTTGTGTGATCATGTTTTCTTTTCTCAAGGATAAATATGTAGGTGTGGAATTGCTGGATCATATTGTAACCCTTTATTTAGCTTTTTGAGGAAATGCCAGACTATTTTCTACCATGGCATTTACATTCCCACCAGCACACTATGAGTGTTCCAACGTTTTCATATCTTTTCCAACAGGTTTTGCTACCTGTCTTTTTTATTAGAGACACACTAGGAAGTATAAAGCAATATCTCATTGTGTTGTGTTTTCCAAATGACTAATTATGTTGAATATCTTCTCATGTGCTTGTTGGCCATTTGTATATCTTTGTAGAAATGTGCATTCAAATATTTGGTTATGCTTTTTCATTTTCTTTTTTGGTACTGGAGATTGAACCCAGAGGCACTTAACCACTGAGCCACATCCCCAACCCTTTACATTTTTTATTTTGAGATATGGTCTCAATAAGCTGTTTAGGGCCTAAGTTGCTGAGGCTGGCCTCAAACTTTTGATCCTCCTGCCTCAGCCTCATGAGTCACTGGGATTACAGGCATGCAGCACCACAGCTGGCTGGTCTTACACATTGTTAACTGGGTTCTTTGTTTTTAAATCATCGAGTTATACAGATTCTTTATACATTCTGGATGCCAGTGCCTTATTAGACGCATGGTTTGCAACCATTTTACCACCTTATTCTGTGGATTGTATTTTTGTTTCCTTTGATGCATAAAAGTTTTAATTTTGATGTAGTCAACTTATCAATCTTTTCTTTCACTGCTTGTGATTTGTGTCATATTTAAGGAAGTATTGCCTAACTCAAGGTGGTGAAAATTTATTCTTATGTTTGCTTCTAAGATTACTCTAGTTTTAGATCTTACATTTGAATCTTTGATGTACATTGAGTAAAGTTTATATACAGTATGAATAAGGGGTCCAAATTTATTATTTGCATATCCATATCCAGTGTCTCAGTATCATTTGGTGAGAATACTATCCCTTTTTCATTGAAATGTCTTGGTAGTATTGTTTAAAATCAATCTAATATAAATTAGAGTGTATTACTCTACCCTTCATTCTATTCCATTGATCTATATGTTATCCTTCTGCCCGCACCACGTTGATTGCTGTATATTGTAGTAAGTTTTGAAAATAGAAAGCATGCATTCTCCAGCCATATTATTTTTCAAGATTGTTTGACTATTGCATGTCCCTTGCATTTCCATATGAATTTGAGGATCTTTGTGTCAATTTCTGCAAAGAAATTTGATAAGTACTGTGTTGAGTTTATAGATCAGTTAATGTAATATTGCTATCTTAAGAGTATTGTCACCTAAGTTATGCATGTGGAATTTCTTTCCATGTATTTAAGTTTTCTTTGATTTGCTTCAACTATGTTTTGTAGTTTTCAGTGCATAAAGTGTACTTTATTGGAAAAAAATATTCTTCTTGATGCTATTGGAATCAGTTAATTATTATCTTCATTTCATTTGCAGATTGCTCATTATTAATGTATAGAAACAACTGATTTTTTTTAAAGAAAGAGGGGGCAGTGAGAGAGAGAGAAAGAGAGAATCAATTTTATTTAGTTTTTCATGTGGCTTTCATTGCTCCAAGACTTTGTTGTGTATGTGGTGCTGGGGTTCGAACTTGCATACTCACACATGACAGGCAAGTGCCGTAACCACCGAGCCACCACTCCAGCCCTGAAACAAACTGATTTTTTACTAATAGCCTTGCAAATTTGACAAACTAGTTTATTAGCTCTAAAAGTTATTTTGTGAATTCTTTAGGGTTTTATATGTATAAGATCAAGTCATCTGCTCTTGCTTTCCAATCTGGATGCCTTATATTTCTTTCTGTTGCCTAAATACCCTGGCAAGAGCTTGAAGTATAATGCTAAGTGGAGAAAGTGAACTTCCTTCTTTTGTTCCTGATGTTGGCAGAAAAGCTTTCAATCTTTCACCTTTAAATATGGTGTTAGTTGTGGAGGTTTTATAGTTGCCTTTCATCATGATAAGGAATAAAGTAACTGAAAGACCTTCTTTAATAATGGACACCTGAGGTTCGGTTGTATTTTTCTCTCCTCTGTACATTTCTGTTTCATATTCTGAAAACAGGGCAAGGATACTTTAAGAGACAAACCTACATCTTATTCTGGATTTCAAACTGGGAATACTTCACTTCAGATTGAAGTATTTTTTAATAAAGCTCCATGAGAATTGTACACAAACGTAAGAGTTAATTTTTAAAAAATGTAAGATAGCAAGCTTTCTTTGAGTCGTGAGTGTATCTAGTTTGATTAAGCCTGGGTTCCGCTTGAACACATCATTTCCTTAATATCCTTGATAGGTGAATGAGAATAGGGGAAGGGAAGGAGAGGATAGAAAATTTCTTATACACGATACCTAGAGATACAGCGGCATGTGTGGTAAGATTGCTTGGGTTCAGATTCTTGCTCTGGTATTTATGCATTTGGCAAGTAATGTAGTATGTACGTGTCTCAAGTCTCTCATTTGAAAAAAATGGGGATGATGAAAAGATGGTGATGATGATGGTATGTAACTTTTAGAGTTTTGTGAGGAATAAATGAGTAATTATGTACAAAAGTGCTTAAAACAGTGTGAAAGTAGTTAGGACAGCCCCTGCACAATAAACTCTATGTAATTGCAATTAGGTCATGCAGTTCAGTTAACAAAAACATAGTTTAAGAGCCAGACAAAACCAAATTAAAACCCCTACTCAACTCCTTTTACCAACTGCTATGGAATGAATACTTATGATTTCCAAAAATTCATGTTGAAGCCCTCATCTCTAATGTGGTGTTATTTGGAGGTGGGTTTTTGGAAGGTATTTGGGTTTGGGAGGTAATTGGATTTGCCATGTCAGGAAACCAGGAAGTGGGTCCACACAACAATCTGACCACATTGGCAGTCAGATTCTTCTCAGCCTCAGAATTGTGAGAATAAATGTTTGTTGTTTAAGTCACCTAGTCTATTGTATTCTTGCTATAACAGCCTGACCAGACAATGAGATCAGCTATGTACTCCCTGACAAATTAATTTCTCAGCATTTGGGGGATGGCAGGAGATGGAGAGCAGACCTTACTTTGCAGTGTAATTAGAAGGAATAAATTAGATGATTCCTGTGAAAAAGTAACACAAATAAGCATTGAACAAATGACAGATATTGTCATTGTTACCTTACTTGTATGTTGCTATTTTAAGGTCAACGAAGTTCTCAAATTGTCTTGCTCATTTAAATGTTCAGCCCTGGGCAGGAGCTGGAGAAGTGGCTCAGCAGCAGAGCGCTTTCCTGGCATGTACAAGGACCTGGGTTCAAACTCCAGCACCACACACACAGCTAAGTGTCAGAAAAACAAACAAAAACAGGTGAACATAAATAAAAATTGACTCTCAAAAAATAGTTCAGGCCTGGGGATGCAAACAGTAAATTTCATAAGGGGTTTCATTTAAAGAAATTTTTTTCTTGTTGGGTGCAGTGGCAAATGACTATAATCCCAGCAGCTCAGGAGGCTGTATCAGAAGGATTGCAAGTTCAAAGTCATCCTCACTAACTTAACGAAGCCCTAAGCAACTTTGTGAAATTTGTCTCAAAATAAAACATAAATAAAAGGGGATGTGAATGCAGCTCAGTGGTTAAGTGCTCCTGGGTTCAATCACTGGTACAAAAGAAAGAAAAAAGAAGAAAGAAAAAGAAAGAAAGAAAGAAAGAAAGAGAGAAAGAAAGAAAGAAAATTGCTTCTTAAACTATAAAAGTAATGTACACTTGTAAAAATTCAAATTTCATAAATAGTGAAAGTAAAACTCTCTCCTTGCACTTATTTCCCACTCAATGCATTTCCCTTCCCAGGGATAGCAACTACAAAACGAAATTTGGTTTAAATCCATTCAGACATTTTTCTATGTATACATACATGTGAATTTATACATAATAATACATATATATATATGTTTCTACATAAATTATACCTATGCATATTTTTGTCATATTCTGATTCTATCCAACAGCATGTCTTTGACATTTTTCTATTTGAATACATAAAGATCATTCTTTTCAATGGTATTCAGCAATCCATATGATGGATGCATCAGTGATTTACCTTTCAAAAATCTGCACTCATTGCTCTCAGCATAGTATCATGGCCCTCCAATTACAGTGTGAATTTCCTCTAAAACTTGTATTTAACAATGTAGTATGCAAATTGCATTTTAAATCAAGTTCATAGTTGGCATAATTCATGAGTGTTTTGTTGAATTCTAGGTTATAGAGGTGGAAAGGAAACCTCAGTGCTCAGGGAAAAAGAGACTTCTTTAAATAGGTGAGAAGAAAAGTTAAGTCACCTAAATTATTATCATATTTCTAATTTTGTTTTCCTGGTGGATTTTAATAGTGAAAGACAATGAAAAAGAGGACTGGAATGGAAATAAATAAATACCACAAATACTTTGGGTGATTTTTATACTAAATACAAATTTTAACTTTTGATCAGTTGGATAGAACACTAAAGTTACTATAATAATTAATATTTTGTACAAAGAAGCTACTTTAATAATTTTATACTGAGAAATTACTACGAAAATTACTATTTTGGATGAGAAACTGATCTAATAATTAAGAAATGCCAAAAATGATATCTGTATATTCAAAATGATTATATTCACATAAATAAATCTACAAAGGAGAAATTAAACACAGTACTTCAAAAATAAACAAAATATATTTCAATAGACCCAAAATTTCTATATGCTACTGATAGGGGTGTCAGAATTTTGGACAAGTATTCACAAATTTCAAAAGTGTCATAACAGTGAAGCAATGTAGTCACAAAAAAAGAAAATGTATCTCAATAGAAGCCTGTGATATAGATGGAAATGTCACTCACCGTAATATCTGAGCAGGAGGTTGTAATCAAAACAGTTAGCAATTAGAAAGCATAGGGCCCTAACTCCCACAGAATTTTTGGTACAAGCAGCTCTGACAGCACACAGAACCTTTGTAAGATTCTTTGTGAGAAATCTTTGTCAGTGGTAATGCCTGCTTTAATGACATCTGGAAACAGTTATTTTTTTCTCCAAAAGATGCAATACATTTAAACCTGCCAAATACAGATAATAAAGTGCTTACCTATTATTAACAAAATTATGCTTTCCTTATTGATAGAAAAGATATATTCACATTGTGAGAACAATACATTACAGAACTAGTGAAGAGCTATTGAAAAGTACCATACAGATGGCTGCAAAGCAGTGATTCCCAGCCCTAAATGTGCCACCCTCTACAGTGGCTACAATTATCCTGAGGATCATCATGAGCTTTTTAAAACTTCTCAAAACAAAATTAAATATGAAGCACTTTAATTTAAAAAATATATGCCATGCAAGCATTTTGAACAAAAGGGAGAGATGGCATAAAAACAAGCTAATGATAGCAGGGTGTTATAAACTCCCAGAAGGTTGGGGGCCAATGATGGCAAGATTAGTACATTGTAAGGATTCAGTGGTAATTTTCATGAATTCAGAGCGTTGTACCAAGGCATATTGTCAAAATATTATAATGAATTGCATGAGTTTTCTATGTATTTCAAAAGCAGACTCTCACAAAAATAGCAATCCACGAATTCTGTCTTCAAGTTACGAATATACTTTATAGTTAAGAATTTTCTGAATGTCTAAAAATGTATTCCAATGCCTTCGAAAATATTTTTCATTGAAGAAATATTTATGGATAACATACTATATACCAGGTACTAATACACACTTTCCTAATGGAAAAGATTTGTATTGGCACTGTCCAGTTTAGAGAGAGAGAGAGAGAATATCAAGAGAATCAATCCCATTTAGTTTTTCATCTGGCCTTTGTTTCTCCAACACATGGTTGAGTATGTGGTGCTAGGGTTTGAACCTGATTCCTCGCACCTACCAGACAAGCATTCCAACCACTGAGCTACCACTTCAGCCCTAAATATCATATTTTAAAATATCTTTAGCAATCTAATATTAGCGAAAAATAGTATGTTTGAATACTAACTAGTGAAATCACATACTTTTGCGTGTGTTTATTGACCATATGATGGTTTATAATTGTATTTTGAATAATCTACTCAACCTATGAGTACTTTCCTACAGGTCATTCTATCATTGATTTGCAACATCTTTTTACATATTACTGCACTACCTATCTAAAATTATTGTATTTGAGTAGGAGCTTCTAGAGACAGATAAGTTTGTTCTGTAACTGTCAGAATGGAGGTCAATTAATGTTAACATATTCTTATAAGATCTGTGAATACCTGAATTATTTTGATATTGTTTATGTTGTGTGTTAATGCATTAAATCTAATTTTATGTTCACCAAACTATGTTATACTACATTCAAACAGATTCTGGGAGTATCCAACGAGCAACACTGTTCAAAAATCAACAGAGAACAAATTGGATTATAATATTTCCAGTGATTGAAAACAAAGCAATCTAAAAGATTTTACTACAGTTGCCACTGTCAACCTCCCTGCCATTCCTGAAGTTGGTATTAATAGTTGCATCTTTGGAATTTCAGCATTTCCTCAGTACTGCCTATATTTAGAAAGGTCTGCACTGACATCTAAGCAGTATGCTTTACAAACACCTTAGCAGACATACACAATGAGGTCCCAGAGCTTTGTGCATATGACAGCAATACTGACCTTTTCACAAGAAATGGCAGAGGCTAATTTGAGGCAATATCAGTGCTGCTCTGCAACTTCAGCCTTCATTCTTAATGATAGAAAAGTATTAAAATTTCCATAGAATTATTTTCTCTCTGTGATTCAGAGTCAATAAACGTTTGGTGAATGCCTAATATTTGCCAGATACTGCGACACAATCTTCCACTGTCCTATGACATAGGTATACCCATTTCCACAGGAGGAAGTTGTAACTCAGAGAAGTTATGTGATTTGTGCACAGTCACACTAGTAGCTATTTTTTAAAGAGAGAATGACAGTGAGAGAGAAAAAGAAAGAGAGAATCATTTTATTTAGTACATCGTTGCGTACGTGGTGCTGGGGTTTGATCTCGCATCCTTACACATGCAAAGCAAGTGCCCTAACCTTTGAGCCACTGCTCCAGGCCACTAGTAGGTATTACGAGGGAGAGATGGGACTTGAAGACAGATTTTCCAACTGTAAAAGTGCGTTGTTCTTTTGATTATGCCACACCTACCCTCCTTAGCCACACTGGATGAGACCAGTGGATGCTTCAACTAGTCTTGGGTTTTGGTACTTCTCTAACATATTTGTAATATTTGATCAACATTTATTTAATGAGAGTAGGGGAAAACTAATTTTTATTAATAAAAATATATACCTTTTTCTTTACAATCAAAACAGAGAATTCACCATATACTCTTATAATAACAGCCAAGTATTCTTTATTGAATTGTTGCTATGTGTCAGGAGCTATGCTAACCACAATTTGAGAGGGGGATATCAGAGATTGAACCCATGGGCTTATGGGCTTAACCATTCAATCACATCCTCAGCATAATATGTATGTTTATATATATATATATATATGTGTGTGTGTGTGTGTGTGTGTGTGTATATATATATATATACCAGGTCTCACAAGTTCCTCAGGGCCTTGCTAAATTGCCGAGAGGCTGGACTCAAATTGACGATCCTCCTTCTTCCCAAGCAGTAGGGATTACAGTCATGTGCCACCACGCCTGTCTGTGTTAACCTCTTTTTACATGCATTTTCTTATTTAATCCTAGAAGGTTGGCAATTTTATCATCATCATCATCATACACATATCATATGTGAATCCCAAAAGGTTAGGTGACTTAGTGAAGATCACATAGGTAGTAAGTGGCAGAACCAGCACTCAAGCTCAGGTAATCTGACACCTAAGTTTATGGGCTTAAACACAATGCTTTATTGCTTTCAACTACAGAAAAATCTTAAATTGGCATGCTAACATACTGATTTCTTACTTTTATTTGTTTTGTCACTCAAAACTAAATATGATGGTGGTAATTTAGAGGGATAGAATTACAAAGTTAGGTATTTTGGGAGGGTTCCAGAGATTGAACCCAGGGTGCTTAACCACTGAGCCACATCCCAGCTTCCCCCTTTTTTTCTTTTTATTTTGAGATAGGGTCTTGGAAATTGATTAGGGCCTCACTAAGTTGCTGAGGCTGTCTTTGAATTTGTGATCCTCCTGCCTCAGCCTTCTGAGCTACTGGGATTACCACCGTGCCTGGCAAGTTCTAAGGATAGTTTATAAATGCACATTTTTTTAAAGAGAGAGAGTCAGTAAGAGAGAGAGAAAGAGAAAGATAGAATCAATTTTATTTAGTTTTCCATGTGGCTTTCATTGATCAGACACTTCATTGTGTACGTGGTGCTGGGTTCAAATCTGAATCCTAGTACATGCCAGGCAAGCTCTGTAACAGCTGAGCTACCACTCCAGCCCCTATAAATACAAATTTAAAAGATTTTAGAATTCCCACACTGTTTTGGTTTTGTTTTCTTGACAGTTATTATTCTGTATTTAGTTTCTTTTTGCAATTTTCCAAACCAGGCAACTTGTGTGGAGGTGTATTAGATAATTTAAAATTTAGATTAGAAACCCTTTGTTCCTGAAGAACAGTACTGTGGCACACAATATTTTATTTCCCAATCTTAGCTGATTGTAGAGTGTTGTTTACTTTAAGCAACTTAAGCAACTCTGCAACTTGCTAATCTTACCATTCTTGGCACACCCTCTGACTTGCACGTGTTCGTAACAAAAGTGGTGTGGCTGTCATCAGTGAGGACTGGCTTGTATTTGCTTTTAATTTTTTTATTCAAGGGCCCTAGACTCCCTAGTGAGAGAGGAAGCCATTTTCCACCTCACAATGACAGAAACCCAAATTAGCACTGTATTTATGATTTATCCCAGGGATTTTTTAAAAAACACCCATTTTAAATTGGCACCCCAGGCAATTCCCTGGTGACCCATTACTTAATCCCCTTTGTCTCAGCAAGACTGTGGAGAAGTTGATGGATCTAATAGCTTTCACAATGATATGCAGAACTCATGAGTTTACGAAGAATTGAGAGTATATTTTGGATATGTACATAATATTAAAAGACAATTTTCTATATGTTTTGACTGACCTTCTTGGACACATAGATTCCAGAACAAAACCCTTTGGGTGGATTTCCCCATGATGCTTCTTATAATGAATATCAGAGGGCATTTGTAGCCTGCAGGTTGAATACTGATGTTGTTGATGGTGTAATTACAATGCAAATTCAATATAGGACATTTTATACATATAATTATAATGAGGTTTGGATAATTTAGGAAAAGGATTGTGAGCAACGTTAAATTTACAATCTGAGTGTCACCTTTGTATAAATTGAAGCAGAACTATCCAACCAAACCAGAAATGAAAGATTACACCCAATGAAAGGACTCCTGAACCTTGGCTTTTAGTCTGTCCATACATATATACGTCTTTTGAAAATTCAAAACTTTACTAAATACTTGTGGGTGACTTAGCGAAGATCACATAGGTAGTAAGTGGCAGAACCAGCACTCAAGCTCAGGTAATCTGACACCTAAGCTTATGGGCTTAAACACAATGCTTTATTGCTTTCAACTACAGAAAAATCTTAAATTGGCATGCTAACATACTGATTTCTTACTCTTCCTCTATTCATTCTTCATAGATACAAATCTTCTTTATGTTTTTGTTCAAAATGCTTTAATGTGTTAAAACATGCACAACTCAAATTTAATATCTTAACCCTTTTTAAGTGTACAATTCAGTGATATTAAATACACTGATACTGTTGTACAATAATTGTTAGAAATACCAGGCATGCGATAAAACAAACATGTGTTTGGAGGTGGATGAGTAAGACACACTCTACTCCCACGGGAAGTTGGGCTTCTAAGGGGGATTCTGAAGCACACACTTGTGCACCAGAAGTCCACAGGTATTTATCCCCAGTCTGATGTAATCCTGCCCTTTACTCCGACTGGGGGAGCTCAGGGGTACAAATTACATGATTGGCTAATAAAAGATGGGGCAGGTACCAGAAAGGGTTACAGGATTACAGAAAGTGAGCAGTGGTTACAGGTGTAAGGAGACATATGTTGGGGAGTTTTAAACATGGCTTCCTCCTAACCTCATGGTTCCCTGACTCAAGATGGCTTCAAACTTGTAACGGTAGGTATGCTTATTATTGTAATAGAAACTTTGATAGAAAAGAGAACATATATCTCACATTATCACACCATCCATCTCTAGAACTCTTTCATCTTGTAAAACTAAAACTGTGTACCCATTCAACAGTAACACTCCATTCCTCATTCTGCCTTTTCCTAAGCCCCTGACAACCACCATTCTACTCTCTGTCTTTATGAATTTGACTACTCTAAGTATCTCATATAAGTGGAATCATATAGTAGTTGCATTTTTGTGACTGGCTTATTTCACTTAGTGCAATATCCTCAAGGTTCATCCATGTTGTAGCATATTGCAAGATTTCCTTCTTTTTAAAGGTTGAATAAAGTATCACATTTTCTTTATCCATTCTTCTGTCAA
>PVKS010042550.1:0-15362 GCA_004027875.1 Aplodontia rufa | reverse complement strand
GTGGGAGTCCTTGCACTCAGCACCTGAGAGGGCAATGGGTGGAGATGTGAGGAGGACACTGAAGCTGCAGTGGAGAACCCTGAGATTAAGAAATGCCTGTACCATGCAAAGACAGCTGAGGTAAGCTGCAGGAATCAAGCAGAGACATGCCAACAGACAGGCCATGTGGGCTACAAACAATAAGGCCATAGGGTAGAAACCATCCTGATGGTAGAGACCTTCACGATGAAATCTGCTCACATGCCTGACATGGAATTATAGGACTTGTTTGCCCAGTTGGATTTTGGTCTTGCTTTAGTTCCACCTATTATTTCTATGCCCCTATTTTTCTGAATGGAAATATTTACTATGTGCCTATATACATTGGACATACGGAGCTTCATTTGATTTTTTACAGGAACTTATGTGGAGAGATTGCCTTGAATCTCAGTTCAGACTTTGGATTGAACTTTTGGGCAATCTTGGAATTATTAAGACTAGAGGGGGCTCTTGAAAATGTGCTAAATATGTTTTGCCTTGTGAGATTCTTGTGAGTTTTGGGGGTCTAGGGACCAGATGTTACGGTTTGGATGAAAGGTGTCCCCTCAAAACTCAATATGTATGAAAATGCAAGAAAGTGAGGTGAAATGATTGGGTTACAAGATTCTTAACCCAATCAGTGAGTTAGTACACTGACAGGTATTAACTGGCAACGGAAGGCAGGTAAGATGTAGCTGGAGAAGGTGGGTCATTGTGATGCAGGAGTTTTGGGATGAAGCTGAATTCTCCCCTTCCAAACTCCGCAAATGGATTTTGAGCTGACTGCAGATTTCTGTGGCCCAAATAGCTCATTTTTAGTATTTGCAGCTATTTCCAATTAAAACTGGGAATTTGGGCTGGCTGCAGATTTCTGCCACCAAAATAGTGTTAGCAAGTACCTAGTTAAGAGCTGGGTTTTCCCCTGCTACTGTTGAGCAGTGAGTTGTAGCTCTTGTTGTCAAAGCACACACACGTAATTTGCTGCAAATCTTCTGGGTTCTCGTCTTGCGAATTTGAAGAATAAAATCCATGGACAACCATGGAAGGGAAGAATAAAAGGAGTAGAATTTATTTAAGGAAGGAGAGTAGAGTCTTCACCATGCAGAGGGGTACCTGGAAGCAGGATACCATCTTAATGTGCTAGGCTGGGGTTTGCATTGGTTTGGGGTATGAGCATTGATCAAGATTTATGCACAGCAGACATTGAAACTAAGCACCGAAATCATTGGATAAAATCTATGTAAAACAGGTAGTAAATCTTTCCTAGTTTCGATCTGTATTCACCCCTATGTTCTGTTTTCCTGCCTTTAGGATGAAGGAGTTGCTACCATAGATGAGCCTCATGGTCTTTTGCATTTGAAGGCCTTGAGCATGCACACTACTCTCTCTCTCTGTCTCTCTCCAGGTATGATTTAATGGGGCCCATTGTCCTGATTACCTAGCCATTTTACTATCTATCCTAACCTCAATCAGTTGGGGTGATGCCTTTGGGGTACACATTTTGCATACAGTATGAAGACTCTCTCTCTGCCTCCCAATCATCACATGAGCTGCTTCCCTTAGCCACGCTCATTAGCCATGATTTTTATCCTTACTTCCAGGCCTAAGGAATGGAGCTGCTCTTCTATGGACTAAGCCCTTTATAACCATGAGTCCCCAAATATATTTTTCCTCTTAAAACTATTCTGGTTGGGTTGTTTATTCATAGAAATGAAAAAGCTGACCAAAATAGCTTCAGAGATATCCTGGAGTCCTGCTGAGTTACCCCTTCCCAGGGAATTTGCCTAGAGAGAGTAAGGAGCGCTTTCACCTTCCTAGATCAATTTAAGAAATTATCACTTCCACTACAGTATTTATTGGGGTAAACATAGAGGTGGGTTCAGGAGACATAGATTCCATATTGTGATGGGTATTACAAAGTTCTAGAAGAGTATGTTGACCCCAAAATTCTGTTGCAATTGTTGGGGAAAATATAATCTGTGATAAGAACAAGTATTAAGGAGCCAAAATGCATGGATTCAAATCTTAATTTTACCATAGACTATCTTTTTAAACTTAGTGAACTTCTCTGTGCTGGCATCACCTTATCTGATGAAAGAAAAACAGTATTAGTACTCATCTATCACTGCTACTTTATTAAATGAGGTAGTATTAATAAAGTGCTTACAAGTAGAGCTACCACATAATAAATATTATGTAAGTACTACCTAGCCTTATTACCTACCCCAGCCCTTTTTACTTGCTGTGGATATTGATCTAATTTTCTATCTAAAATATGTAAGATTATTTCATCTTGAATGAATAATTGCAAAAGTAGGATTTTGTTTTCTATTAATTTTCAATAGAAAATAATACTTTTCAAATGTAAAACAAAGTATAACTTCTCTCTAAATCATCAAATTTCCACAAACAGAAATAACAAAATTTTAATATTGCCTAACATGGTGAATGTTTACTGAAAAACATAAAACAAAACAGTCTGACCTGCAATACTGTGAGTGCAATAATTAGCATAAGCCATCCTCCAATATTCTAAATTGAAAAACAGTTTATCATTATAACCAAAACTGAACATTGGCTGCTATGTAGCATGAAATATTCTAATACTTTATATGTGTTAATCTCATAAGCAAATGAGGAAACCACCTTTTAGTAATTTGTCAAAGGTAATCACAGATAAAAATATTTGAAACTTCCATTCTATCTCTAGAGCTACTTTCTTAACTGCTTGATCCAAGCTTAAACTGTGGAAGGGGTTTTATTAAAAAAAAAAGTAAAACCTATAAAGAAAGTATTTCTAAGCCAACTAGTATGACAGGAATCACGCTACACTGGCTTTCTTATAATAATGTTTGTCACTTCTATGTTTTTTAAAATAAATAAATAATTGAAATATAATAATTAGAACATTAAGTGCTCAGGAAAAAATTTTAAAGCAAACCATATGTTTTCTATGAAGAAATATCTTTGCAAAATTAAAGATTAAATAGTAAGAGATACAACACATGAAGAGATATTTCACGTTCTTAAATGAAAAGACCTAATTTCCTAAAATGTAAATAGTCTCAATATTAATGAATGATTTTTTTTATTTTAAAGAGAGGGGAAGAGTGAGAGAGAGAGAGACAAAGAGATAATTAATTTTATTTCTCATCTCTTTTTTGTATCTCCAACACCCAGCTGTGTATGTGATGCTGGGGTTTCGACCAGGTCCTTAAGCAACTAGGCACTCCAACTGCTGAGCCACTGCTCCAACCCTTAATGAGTGATATTAATGGAATTGGAATTATAACGTAAGTAGGTAAAAAGAAGTTAAATACAAGAATAAAACCTATCTGAATATGTTAAATAAACAATTTTCTTATCAGTTGGGAATTTAAAAATGACCATTTTGAAGGATTCTTAAGGTTAAATCTGTCTAAGTATTCCAAGGAAATTCTATTTAATTACATTTTCCAGGTTAATAATTATAAAATTTTAATGTCAAGGGAGGAAAAATATATGATTTATATAGATATATATATATATCTTTATTTAACTTCATCTGTTTTTAAAGAAATTACATAGGAAATAGGTGAAATGGTTTAAAAAAACCTTAAGAGGTTTCTTTTTTTCTTTCTTTCTTTCTTTTATTTTTTTTTGGAAAGAGAAAGAGAGAGTCAATGTTATTTATTTTTTCATCTGGCCTTTGTTTCCCAGATACTCGGTTGTGTTTGTGGTGCTAGTGTTCGATCCCGGCTCTTTGCACATGCCAGGCAAGCACTGTAACCAGTGAGCCACTGCTCCAGCCCCAATATATTTCATAAGTAGTTTTAAAAACTAGACATTGTATAATGGTTGATTAAGAATAGATTTGAAGGCAATTTGCAAATGGAGTTTGATAGCTACTGGAGTTTCCATGAAAGTACAGTATAAGAAATAGTGCAACCCATTGCCCACTTGAAAGTTTTAATTTACATCAAGCAGATATAAAGAAACAAAAAAGATGTTCACACCATCTGCTATGCACACCCATGAAAATTGTGCTTTCCTCGGCAGCAAATTATAGGCATACAAAGAACAACAAATGGGTTTCAGACCTAGTGCTCCTAGTTTGCTAAGTTTTCAACGTTTTCTCTGCGTTCAAAGATCACTTTCTTCACATTAATTTTTATGGCATAATTATTTTTCCGGTTGCAGTTCATAACAACTATACAGAGCCCACGTGAGACAGGCACCACGAAGTTTTTCTCTCTTACGTCATTCCTTTTCCTCTTGCTATAAAATCCTCTGAATAAGCTTTTTCCATTTCCTGCAGTCAGCCTAGAGCAGATTCTCCATAAGTTGGTTGTATCTATCTTTTCCACAAGACTACAAGCATAGTACTCAGCAGATTCTAAAAATGGCTTTCATTTACATGATCATTTTAATTTTAGTGTTATTATGAAACATTACAGTACACAGTTCCTACTTCTTGCTAAAAATGATTTTCCTTTTTGAAGTTATTATGTAATTTCATTTAAAAATGCTTCCTTCTCTTATTTTACTAAAAATGGTTCTTCAATGTCTTATTTTGATTTTGTCTAAAATGCCAAATAAGAAGGAGTTCTAACCTCAAGAATAAAAAAGGGATGTCTGGGCATGGCAGCACTTGTCTACAGTCACATTACTTGGGAAGCAAGAGAATTACTTGAACCTAGGAGTTCCATGTACAGTGAGTCTCTGTCTTGAAAGGAAACAAAACACAAAAGAACACATGAGGGTTAAAAGTCCAGTCCAGCCACAAATAAAGCATTAATATATAGTGTCATTATAATTAAGGAGAAAAGCCTTATCTTATCCACCCAATAACTCAATATCGAGTGACTACTCACATACAGATTAACAGTGGTAAATGTACTTAAAAATACTTTGCTGCACACATTATATTTTTATTTTTAAATTTTTAATATGAAAATTTGTCACTGTAAACAGTTTTTCTCAACCATATACATCAAAACTTAGAGCTTGAATATTGGGAAACTGAAGAAAGGGAAAATATTAGTTTTAGAGGTGATTTAAATATAGATAACTGGGGGCTGGAGCAGTGGTTCAGTGGTTATGGTGCTTGCCTGGCTTGAGCAAGGATATGGGTTCAAACCCCAGTACCACATATATAACAATGTGTCAGAGCAGCAAAAGCCACATGAAAATTTAATAAAGTTGATTCTTTCTCTCTCTCAATCCCTCTCTCTTAAAAAACGTAGATAACTGAGGGCTGGAGCAGTGGCTCAGCAGTTGCAGTCCTTGCCTGGCATGTGCAAGGACAGGGTTTGAACCCTAGTACCACATACACAATGAAGTGTCCGAGCAACGAAAGCCACGTGAAAAACTAAATAAAATTGATTTTCTCTTTTTCTCTCTTTTTCACAGTCCCTCTCTCTTAAAAAAAAATGACTGAATAATATATTAAATTTAGAACTATTTTTATCCATACCAAAAAATTTTGTAATTCTGAAGTTATCATGCAAAGAGTTTCCAATCAAGTTAAAAGGAATTTTTGTTGTTGTTGTTGGAACTCTTATAACAAACTCCTTGTCTGTAAGTGTGTGTGTGTGTGTGTGTGTGTGTGTGTGTGTGTTTTGTGTTAAAAATATCTGTACTTTTTGATACTCCTTTCATCACTTTCAGGTACCTTTTATATATTGTACAATATCTCTGCCCTTTTTCCCTTAATGTGTGTTGCAAATCAATAGCTTTGTTTTATTTCCTTTCCTTTATGCCCCCTCTGTTGCCAAGGTTCTCTTAACGTCCAAATCAGTCACACTAAAAATAATGGATTGGATCTGATGAGAGCTCCCTATTTCTAAAACAATTTTGCAAGAAAATCCTCACAAATACTTGATGTACTAAAACTATGGGGAAAATTATGTTTAAAAAATGTCCTGATTGTTACCTTTATTTCTGTGGTGAGTTAGGGTGAGAGTTGAGGGAAACTTGGTTATAGGCTTTCTCACTATTGATGGTGGATCTGTCCCTGTGAAATCTTTCAATACTAGGGTCTGTAAAGCCTCTTGTTAGGGACAGATATTAATGAATGTCATTAATTCACAATCATATTTTCAAAAATCTTAGTCCTTGACAAATTTTAATTTTAATGATACATTTGTCACTTGATCTTTTTCTCCAATCTCATCCTTCTAGTCCTATGATTGAAGCAAGGGAAGTGTTTAGAGGGAATTTTACGACTAAAAGTGAAAGATCTTTATAGTAAAATCTCTTAAGACACTGAAGCTCACAAGACCTGTTTATAGCAAAGAAAAAGATTATGACACTAAAATGGAAAGAGAGGTCTTTTCACCGTTTTCATAGAACGTGTGCTTTGGACACCTCCAGGACATTAGAGAAAGCAATGTCAAAGTGATTAAATGTGAGTGTAGTCAGTACCCAGTAGAGACATCATAAGCAGCAACTGGTAATTTGTATTGGGAGTGACAGTAGTGAGGATGTAGGCAAATAGGTTAACATCTCATGGAAGAGGAACAATGTGAAAAAAAGAAGAAACTATTTCTATCAAAAGTTCCATAAATATTAAATATGTCTAAGTAATGCTCAGTGCATGGCAAGGGGTCATAACCTCCAGTTCCATAGCCCATGTTCTAATTAATCACTAAGGAAGTTCCAACCAGTAACTTTTTAAAAATTTATTCAGCTTTTAATCCAATTAATCTAAGAAAAACAATTAATTTTTCTAATATCTATGCATTCTAATAGTGGCAATTTCTATTATAATTTGGTTCTAGAAAGTCCCCTAAAATTTCGTGTTCAAAGATGGAGCCTTTGGGAATGTTAACTGAATCTCGAGGGCTTTGGTCTCATCAGTGCATTACTCCATTGATAGCTGAATGGACTCCGAGGAGGCAGAACCTAGCTGGAAGAAGTAGATCACTGGAGATGTATCCCGCAAGGCATGATATTCTCTCCAGTGACTTCCAGCCTGCCTCTCTCTCTCTGTCCCCCACCCCTTTCTGGCTTTCATGAACTGTGCAGCTTTTCTCTACTGCCCTTCTGTCCTGATTTTCTGTCTTATCCAGACCCAGAGCAATGGAGCAGGTCAACCATAGACAGGCACTGCTAAAACTGTGAGCCTAATAAACCTCTTCTCCTTTAAGTTGTTAATGTCAGAAACTTTTGTCACAGCAAGGAAAACAATTTCTAAAACACCAATGAGACACAGTAACTTGCCGTGAGGTAAGTTACCTGGATGAGTGAGAAGTGAATGCTTGCTGTTTCTTTCTATTTATCTTCTCTCCCATCTGAGACAGAAGACTTAGAGTTTGGTCCAGGTCAACTTGGTCACAGGCACTCAGTATATTGAGTGTTATTCATTCATGACAAAAGAATCCATCTGTTTGTAGCTTTTTCTTTTTTTTAATCCCTGTTGAATTCTCAATTCTATTTTGAATGACACCCAAAAAGGATAAATTTAGGATAGTGTCTTCAAACTGGATAGAATTCAGTCATCATTATTGAGCTAATATTCTGCACATAATTTAAAACTGAGATTTTAAAAAATATTTTGAGTCTCAATTCAATCATGGCCCCAATATTTAAATGTCATTAAATTTTCATTTATATATCATTACTTCTTTGGAAGATTAGTAATTATTTCCAAATCATGCAGATAATATTTCTAGTTTAAAGGTGATTTAAAAAAATCACAAAGTAAAATGATAACATGTTAAGACTTTCTACTGTTTTGGGTTAAAAAGTCATATTACACAAATTAATCATATTAAAGTACATATTCAGTGGCATTTGGAGCATTCATAATGTTATACAACCATGAGTTCTATTGGCAAAACTTTTCATCATCCTAGAAAAATTCCTTTTACCCATGAAGGAATCATTGCCCTACACCTTCTCCAAACCCCCAGCATCATAACTAATCTACTATTTGTCTCACTAGTGTTGACTGATCTGGATATTTTGTATAAAAAGAATCCTGAAATATGTGACTTTTAGGTCTGATTTCTTTACTTAAAATATGATTTCAAAATATATCTAACATACTAGGATGCTCTGAACTATTATCATTTTTAAAGCTGGATAATATTCTGTTGTATACAAGTATCACGATTAGTTTATTCATTTATCTGATATACATTTCACCTTTTTGCTAGTGCATGCGGTGCTGCAATGAACATTCATGAACAAGAATTAATCGATTTCTTTAGGTATTGTCTGAGATTATTTGCATGTTGCTATAAAAGAATACCTAAGATTGAGTAATGTTTAGAAAATGCAGCTTTATTCCTAACCATTTGGAAGGCTGGAAAATCTAAACTCAAGATCTCAGTGTCTGGTGAGGGCCTTCTTCCTGTGTCTTCATACGGTAGAAGGTAGGATGTCAGAAGAGATTGAACCTATTCCTGTAAGCCTTTTTACTGAAGTCTAAACCTGAGAGGTCCCAAATCCCAAATTTCTAACATAGTAATTGTGGTGAACTCCCTGGGCATAAGCCCAAAATTACTAGATCACATTGTAATTGTAACTTTTTGAATAACCATCATTTTCATAATAACCACAATATTTTGCATTTTTGAAAGTAGTGCGCGGGTTTCTATTTCTCCACATCCTTTTCAGTCATTGTTATTTCCCTTTTTATTTATATCCTTCTTAATGTATTTATAATCAGATCATTGGCTTATTTTGAGTTAATTTATGTATATAGAGTACTGCGATTGGAATATTTACTCTCCAGAATTTTTTTTTTCTTGGAAACATTAGTCATACATTAATGGTATTTGGAGGGAAGAACTTTGGGAAATACTTGGATCACTAAGGTTATCTATTCATGAATTAACTGATTAATGGATTATCACAGATAGGCTTTATTATAAATGCAAATTATGACTCTTGATAACCATGGAATACCCTGCACCATGTTATGAGGAAGCAAGAAAGCGTTTATCAGAAACTAAGATACTAGTGTCATGCTCTTAGATTCCCCATCCTCCAAAAAGATGAATTAAATAAACTTCTACTCTTTTAAATTATCCCGTCTGTGATGTTCAATTGCAGCAAAAGAAAACAGACTAAAACATGAAATGAAGTAGGGGTGCAGCTTGATTATTTTGCATACAGTTAACATGGTCTCACTGCTGTCTTTAAAGATTCATGATTTTCAATGAATGAGATCAATTGCCATACATGAAATTATTTAGAATTATAATGAAATAAGTATTCTAATAGGGTGTGAAAATACTTTGATTTAGGGGTTTTCATTGTTTCTGACATAACTCAAAATATTCCTAAGTTGTTGGCATTGCAGGATTACTATAAAAACAAGAACATAAGAAAGAAGATTTCAGAAATGGTTTGATAACCACTTAATAGCCAGAGAAAAGGACAGTCTCTGGAATCACAAATAAGACTTCAATTACTTGCAAAATAATTTTATTGAATGAGATGCTAGCCAATAGTTACCACAGATGTTCTTGTATTACTAACATGCACTAATATGTAGATGTCAGAACAAGGCACTGAAAAAATCTATAAAGTTTTGAAACAGCCAGAAACAAGATGATAAGCACATCTACAAGCATTGACCCTACCAACTGAGCTATCAGAGGCTCTGCTGACCATTAGCAGTTCCAATGCATATTAATGATAGATTGCTTATCATTAGTCTCAGGTCTATTATTTTAAATAGAAAAGCTCCTTTATATTATAGCATTTAAAAGTTTTGCATAATTATGTTCAGATAGTGATGCGCATATTTTCAGGCTGAAATTTTTCAGACTGGAATTATTTTAAAGTCATTCAAAAGATTATTATTCTTAAATTTATATCAAAGATTTTAATAGAGATATTCAATATTAATCCAAAATAAACATATAGATATATAAATAAATGATTTGGTATATATGTTCTTTTTTTAAGAGAGAATCAATTTTTTTCATTTGGTTTTGTTTTTCCTTCATTTATGTGTGCAGTGCTGTGGACTGAGCCCAGGACCTCATGTTTGCCAAGCAGTGCTCTACCACTCAGCCACCTCTCCAGGCCCCATTTATGTTCCTTTAAGTAAAAAATGAACTTAAAATGAAAAGCAGACTCTTTCCTTAAATTCATAATGTTGTTAACAATTCAGTTAATAGAGAATAAAACACCAGAAACACCCTCTCTTCTGGGCCTTTGCTGTGGCCACTCCAGCAGAGTGAAAAGTAGGTACCTGAATGCATTGCTCTTTTCCCTCATGTCTTTTAAGAGTCACTTTCTCACTGAGTATTTTTTGGCCAAACATTGTAAAGTACTCTGCCAAGTTTTATTTAAACTCCGCTTCATTTGTCATCATCTGGAATATATAGCATATTTTAAAATATTTTTAAAAATCTTTTATTCTGATTTTAAAGTGGCATAAAAGTTGCAAAAATAATAGTAATCTCACCCTGTTATATCTGTTTTTAGAATCTTTAAAATGATTTCTTTTGATATAACACTAATGATTAAAATACAGATTTATGCAGATTTTTCCAGTTATCCATTAATACCATTCTTTTCCTTCCAGGATTCATTCCAGGATACTGCGGCACTTTCGAGTACCAGGTCTCCTTAGATGCTTCCACTAGTGATAATTTCTGTTATGGTTTGAATATGAGGTGTCCCCTCAAAGCTCATTTGTGACAGTTTGGGAAGGTTGAAGTGAAATGATTGGGTTATAAAAGCCTTAAACCAATCAGTGAGTTGATCCCTTTATAGGGATTAACTGGCAACAGTAGGCTGGTAAGGTGTAGCTGGAGGAGGTGGGTCAATGGGGGCATACCTTTGGGTACAGATTCTGAATCTCGCATGGAGTTTCTCTCTCTGCTTTGCTTCCCAATGTGAGATGTTCAGTTCTGTGCTCCCTGGAGCCATGCCTGCCACCATGATATTCAACCTCACCTGGAGCCCTGAGGATCTGAGCTGGCCTCCTATGGACTGAGACCTCTGAAACAGTGAGCCCTCAAATAAATATTTTCCTCCTAAAATTGCTCTTCTCAGGTCCTTTAGTCACTGCAGTGAAAAGCTGTCTAAAACAGTTTCTAAGTTTTATTTTTCATGACTTTGATCCTTTGAAAGAGATGTGGTCAAATAGTAGAGAACCTTTCAGTTTGTTTTTCTCTAACGTTTTTTATTATTTTTTTCTTTTTTCTTTTCTTTCTTTCTTTTTTTGCAAAGAGAAAGGGAGAGAGAGAGAGAAAGAGATAATCAATTTTATTTAGTTTTTAGTGTGGCTTTTGGTGCTCTGATACTTTGCTGTGTATATGGTGCTGGAGTTTGAACTCATGTACTCGTGCGTGCCAGACAGGTGCCATAACCACTGAGCCACTGCTCCAGCCCTCTCTAATGTTTTCTTATGTTTAAAAGTGGGTTCTGGATTTTGGGAAAAAACACTGTAGAGGCAAGGGATGCTTTTCATGGCATTGTAATAGAGATACACGATATTAATGTGACTTAACTCTGATGATATTAAGTTTTACCACACGGGAAAGGCGGTTTCCTACACACATGTTCATTGTAATGTTACTATTTTTAACTTTTTGTACGCTATTTAAGTGTCCTCATCTAGCTTATATTCAAGAATAAAGGAATTAACTCTATCTCCTGAAGTGGAGATGTTCATATACAGATTTTAGAATTATTCCATAAGGGAAACTCAAATCCTTCCTTTCTTCTCCATTTATATACTCATTTAAACATTTATTTATATAAGTGATTATTGTTAATTATTATTATATTTATAGAATTCTACTAACATATTATTGTTATTATGTTTTCTTACTCAAACTGTTAAAACTTTGGAGTTCTTTCAACTTGGTTCCTGGGTATGCTCCTTTGATACTATTCCATCAATTTGTGGGTTAATTATTTTATTATTTGCTTTCTTGCTTGCTGCTTTTGGTTAGCATCCCCTTACATTCTAGCAATATAAGGCGCAAAAGGCTTGTCTTGGGTTTCCCTTGTTCCATATGTAGAACCTGCCATTCATTCACGATGACTGTTTCCTTACATAGCTCACTGTTTTACTTATCTACTTACTTTTCTCCTATTTCTTACAGTGAGATATAAATTCAATGTGAATACAATTTGTTTTTGTTTTTGCAACTTCTGCTTCCTCTGTGATAATCACTATGTCCAGCATATAATCAGCACTCAGTAATGATGGCAATAGGTGAATGAAGTGAAAGGAAACTAAGCTATCCCTACTCTTACTTATTATTACCCTAACTTTAAATGTTTTTTATCATTTTTCTTGAAATGAGCCCTTAAAAAATTGAGCAAAAATTTTCTCATTGTTGTTTTTTTTTCCCCAAATAATTACTAAGTTAAAAAAATGTGTATAATGACTAGTGTGACCTCTGGGATTTTTAAGAAAAAAAATAAATAACAGGTGTTTATACTCCTAGTCTTTTCATCACCAAGATCATCAACATTCTTTGAGCATGGCCTCAGCAGCAGAAGAATTTTACTCTACCTTTCTCCTTGATTACTAACACATAGACTTATTTTCTATGTGCTTGATATGACATGACATTTGCTTGATCTGTCGTAGTTTTTCATGTTTTGATGAAAGAAACAAGAGTGTAATATGTCATTAGTGCACACCTATTAAAGTCAGATGTACAAGCTGCTTTTTCAAAATCTAAAGGAAATAGGAAGAAAACAAAAGGAAAAAATGTGGGAAAGGGAGGCGTGAAAAACACTTGATCTTAAATTCAATCAAAATTTGTTCTGCAATTTCCCCAAGTCGCAACAGTTCCTGTCTGCTAGCCTTGGTCACACGGACCGTTTTTCTTTCAAATGTTTGGGAACCACATGTTAAAATTATATCATGGTGTTACATTTCTTTTCCCTGCTCTGAAACTATACAGGCTACTAATTAAATGTCTTTCAGAGTCATATCAGCTGATGCAATTTAATCTTTTTAATTATGTACCACAAGTTTACTGTCACAAATAGATACAGGAATAACTGTAAAAATTGAGAAATCAGTAAAATGGAAAGTTTATTTATCAATGCAATTTTGTTATTCCAGCACAAATTTCCTGATTGTATCAATGCTTTCCTATCTCAGAGGGTTCTATTTTTTTTTCTTTTTTGATGGTGGAGATGATATATATGGTAGAAATTGATATAAGAGATATATTACCGTAGCAGAAAATGCTGATTCCAAAATTGCTTTTCCAGCACAGTTTTCACACTCTACATAATCTCAGTTTGTAATATTGCCTTAGTCATCTGAGATTTGATTTCTTCCAGTAAATACTTGCTTTGCGCATAAAGCATAAAACTTCTGTCAATACTAGACTGAGATTGTTCTATATGGTGATAAATGATTGGCTAACATTAAGACACAGGGGAATTTTTTAAAAAGATAAGTTAAATTTTTAAAATTTGAGATACTTATGCTAAACATATAGGATTTACAGTTTAGTTTTTTTATTTGTAAATGACTTATCATCCGGATAGAAAAATGTACTGAGTCACAACTGAGGAGAGACTAATTACAGGAAGTGTCTCTCTTCTGTGTATTGATGTACTTTGCTAGGCAAGAGGGTTCCCCACCTACCCAGCCCTGTCTTAACTTTAACCTTATGTGAGATGAAGGATTGATCCAATTCACAAATGGAACATCAGTGACTAAGAGTTTATGAAAAGAATTTACCAATATCAGACATCAAATAAGTCAAGTATTCCAAGTTCCGTAGTGAAGCGTTAGTCCATGTAAGTTTTGATGTACAGAAGCAGGCTTTGCCTTCTTTATTTTTCAAAATCTGGACATTACCATGTTTGCCACTGCCACATTTTATACAAAGTACAACCATATTTCTGGCCTACTTTTCTGAAGCTGATTACACTGAAAACATCTGTATAACCAAGAAAAAACTCTTGAAGTATGGATAAATAAAATATCCATTAGCAGTTGAAATCATAAATCAGGCTTACTCAGGTTTACCTTCGCTTCTGAACATTCTGGGAAGAGTAGCATTGTAATTTCCATGAGATTTTATGTCATCATATTTTTCAGTGTATTCTCTGTTCAATATCCTTTGGTTTCTCTTTTGGTAATATGTTTACATGTGGAGGGCAAAAGAGTTAACCAGCTCTGACCTTATATTGCCTTGGGGACCTGGAAGATTTCTTACCTCAGGCTTGCTTATCTAGCTTGTCTTTGCAGACAGGATGCTTGAAGGATATCAGTCCTTCCTCTGATGGACCTGCTGGAACTGGTTGGATCTAAGATGACTGACAGAGTGACCGCCAGACAAGCTAATTTCTTTACAAGTTTACATGAATCTTCCCCCTTTTTTTAGCCCATCACATCTCATTTATTTGACTCTGTATCTATAATCTCCTAACTCACAAAGGGTGAGAAGTTGTTCTTGACCAAAAATGAAAATCTCCTTCACTGCTCAATCAGTGCTAGATATTGCATAGTTTCCATAATTCCAAGAGAAAGAGATGACCTAGACTTTGGGATAAAAACTGGTAACAAAGGTATTTAATGAGAATGTGATTTTCTTAAAGCATATTTTTTTCTTTAGCAAAATCATTGCTGACTTCTCAGGAAAAAAAAAGATTTCTTGGTGCTATATATCTTTAAGTCATTAAATATCTAATTATCTTTCATGTAATGTGTTTAAGGCTAAATTAGATTACCAGACATTTTGAATTATACTTAAATAAAAAGTTTATAACACAAGAAATCTTTTAGGAACAGCTATGCAATGAAATGAAAGATAATTATATTGTAAAGTCACATGGAATCTTAGATATAACATTACCACATTGAGACAGTAAAGAATGTTTAATTTATAAACAGTATTTTAAATTCTGAAAGTAAAAGGGAAAATACCGTACAATATAATAAAAGGTGGCATTCAAGGAAACTATCAGTTTTATATTGATGTATATCTGAAAATAAGCTAGAAATAAGTAAAACAAATTTCCACTTAAATACAAGTGTTATGAATCAAATGATTGCATCCCCTCAAAATTCATTTGCAGAAATCCTATTGCCCAGCATGATGCTTTAGGAATACAGGCCTTTGTCAATAACCATAAGTAGATGAGGTCATTACAGGGGGACTTCATGAATGGTATCCAAGCCCTTAGAAGTCAGGAAAGCTCTTGCTTTCTATTTTGCTCTCAGTCACATTAGGATATAATTAGAATGTCCCCTAAAATACAGGACTGGGATTTCACAGGTACCTGACCTTTCTTGTTCCTTGATCTCAAACTTCCAGTCTCCAGAACTGTGAGAAATAATATTGTGTCATTTATATGACACCAAGTTTATAGCATTTTGTCATAGCAGATGAACTAAATAAGACAACAGATAA
>PVKS010042549.1:0-15369 GCA_004027875.1 Aplodontia rufa | reverse complement strand
AGTGTCAGAGCAAAGAAAGCCATTGAAAAACAAATAAAATTGATTTTTTCTCTCACTGTCCGGAGGAGGAGGAGGAGGAGGAGGAGGAGGAGGAGGAGGAGGAGGAGGAGGAGGAGGAGGAGTAGAAAGAAGAAAGGCTTTGGAAGATGCTTTGAAAACTAGTGGCTCAGCAGCTATGGAGCTTGCCTGGCATGCTCAAGGATGTGAGTTCAAACCCCAGCACCATGTACATGACAAAGTGTCAGAGCAACAAAAGTCACGTGAAAAACTAAATAAAATTGATTCTCTCTCTCTCTCTCTCTCTCTCTCTCTCTCTCATTGTCCTTCTCCCTTTAAAAACAAAACAAAACAAAAACTATTGGATAAGTTACATGTGGTGGTGCATGCTTGTAGGGCTAGCTACTGGGGAGGTAGAGGCAGAAGAATCAGTCCAGGCAATATAACAAGACAACATAACAAGATCCTATGTCAAGCAAACAAAACCAGTGGTGTGCACCTGTAGACCCAGCTACTTGTTAGGCTGAGTCTGGTGGATGGCTTGAACTCAGGAGTTGGATGCCAGCCTGGGTTACAGAGTGACATCCTGTCTCAAACAACAACTAAAGCTGAGCCTTAGGGAAGAAAGACACAGCACGTATCTTGAGCTTCAGTTTACTCCTTCCTGTGCATTGTAAAATTTGGTTGACTCCTTCACAGTGAGCCACACTTCAGGAAACTTCCTCAGAAAAGAGTTACCTCCATGAGACTGGTGCGGTGGCTCAGCCGTTACAGCACTTGGCTGGCATGCGTGAGGATGCGGGTTCAAACTCCAACCAGCACCATGTACATAGCAAAGTGTTGGAGCAACGAAAGCCACATGAAAAGCTAAATAAAATTGATTCTCTCTTTCTCTCTCTCACTGTCCCTTTCACTAAAGCAAACAAACAAAAAAAAGTAAGGTCCAGGAGCACGAACTGGAGCCCTTCAGTCAAAGCTGCATGATCAACATCTGCAGCAAAGGACCTGAAGTCCGTGTGGACTGAGGTGAGCTTCCTCTGTTCTCTGCAGTGTTTGCAACCTTTTCTGTTCAGTGGTTTGTGTTAAACACCCCACCCCCACTTTTTTCTTCCTGTTCCCTTATCTTGTTTTCCAAACACCTTCATAGCTCTTTATTTACTTCCAGATTCTGATAGCAGATGTCAATGTGTTGCCCTGGGATCATCCAAAATGATAGTATAGTATCTGTTTATCCGAATTCCCCCTCATAGTGGAGCCCATTTCCAGTGGTCGTCATAATAAACATGAGGCTGCTCTGGAAGTGTCCTTGGACACCAACCATGCTCCTGTGACTTCACAGCCCTTCACACTAATCTTCATGATTGTGCAATACCTGTCTGAAGTTATGTTACTTCCTGACAGCTACAATTCCACGTGTTAGTGAGAAACACAGAAGTTCTTTCTTTGACTACTTTATTTTCAATTCTGAGGACCTGGTTCCTGGTGAAATAAGCAGCTTACTGCAGTGAGACCTAGAACATAATTTGCTCTCTAGGCCACTAACATCTGCACAAACTGCCAGTGATACATATATGTTTTTCTCCAATATTGTTACTTAAAGAGAGAAAGAGTAAGAGAGAGAGAGAGAGAGAAAAAAAGAATCAAATTTATTTACTTTTTTTCATCTGGCCTTTGTTTCCCCAACACTTAGTTGTGTATTGGTGCTGGGGTTTGAAACTGGGTCCCTGCACATGCCAGGCAAGTGCTCTAACAGCTCAGCCACCACTCTAGACCCCAAAGCGTTTTTTCTTGAGGTTAAGTTTTTTTTCCCACCCAGAGGTTAAGATAATCATACAATCTGTTTATCTGTGTTCTTCCTTCTGAAGAACCAAACAAACTTATGAAACACAGAAAGAGGAAGATAGATAGCAAGAAAGGCCCTGAGAAACATTTATCAGATGCAAGTGCTGTGGGGTAAGGGGTGCTTGCCAAGGGTGAATGTCCTTAGCGTGCAAATATGACTGCAATACTGGAGCGGTGGCTCAGCGGTCACAGTCACGGCGCTTGCCTGGCATGCACAAGGACGTGGATTCAAACCCCAGAACCATGTACACAACGAAGTCTCAGAGCAACAAAAGCTACCTGAAAAACTAAATAAAACCGATTCTTTCTCTCTGTTTTTTTTTTTTTTAAAGCTTCCTGACTTGGGGAAAAGATATTTAAATTTAGGAAGATCAGTGCTATATTCTATGATCATTTTCTAAGGAGGGGGAAAGAAAAGTCAAAGCAGAATAACACCAGAAAAAGCAGGGGGCAATCTTGTGATTCACCACCAATACTAGTTCACCCTTTGACCTATTCTGTTAGTGTCCCCTCTCCGTAGTTGATTTAACTTTGTATTTTGATACCTTATTTGCTCAATAGGTACTTTTCCATTGAACTGTTTTGTTTGTAGAGTTCATGTAAAATGTTAGGAATAATTATTATCTGATAAGATAAAAGAATGAAAGAGTAATTAAGAGCCTAAATTCTGGAGACATCCAGTGCTAACTTTACCACCTAGTAGTTGTATGACTTTGGGCAAATTACTTAACTATGGTCTCTGTTTCCATATCTATAAAATGTAAATGAGGGGCTGGAGCGGTGGCTCAGTGGTTTCGGTGCTTGTCTGGCAAGCACGAGGACCCAGGTTCAAACCCCAGCACCACGTACACAACTGAGTGTTGGAGCAACTAAGGCCATGTGAAAAGCTAAATAAAGTTGTTTCTCTCTTTCTCTGTCTCTCACTGTCCCTCTCTCTTGAATAAAAAAAAAAAACTAAAAAAAATGTAAATGAGTATCTACCTCCTATGATGAATGTGAGAAGTATTGAATTAACACGTGGAAAACAGAACAGTTCTTGGCTCACAGGGCTATATATGTGTGTGTCCTTTCTTAGTTGGACCACATGGAGATTTTCCCTTTGACCTCCCTAGGCATCTGTTGCTCTAGGATGGTTCTCATATTAATTCTGCCTTTAGAAAGGAAACATTTACGGGTTGGAGCAGTGGCTCAGTGGTTGGAGCACTTGCCTGGCGTGAGGACCTGGGTTCAAACCCCAGTACCACATACACAACTAAGGGTCCCAGAAACAAAGGCTGAAGAAAAAATAAATTTATTCTCTTTCTCACTCTCTTAAAAATAGTCATGTTCTTTTTCTTGCTTTTGTATAATTCTGTTATTTCAAATTGAGACATGAGATTATAAATCAAAAAGAATAATGCATTCAGGATAATCACCCCCTTTTTTTGGGTACCAGGGATTGAACACAGGGGTGCTTAATCACTGAGCAACATCCCCAGCCCTTTTGAGATAAGGTCTCGCTAAGTTGGGGCCTGGCTAAATTGCTAAGGCTGGCTTTGAACTTGGCAATTCTCCTGCCTCAGCCTGCAGAGTAGCTGGGATTACAGGTGTGAGCCATTGCATCTCACTTTTTTTTTTTTTTTGGACTGTGGATTGAACCTAGGGGTGCTTTATTGCTGAGCTACATTCCCAGTCCTTTACTTATTTATTTAGAGACAGGTTCTCACTAAGTTGCTTAGGGCTTCACTAAGTTACTGAGGTTGGCCTTGAATTTATGATCCTCCTGCCTCATCCTCCTGAGTTACTGGGATTACAGGTATGCACCACTACACCTGGCTGATAACTATATTCATTAACTTGTGTGCCTAATTTTTAAAATGCTGACAGAATAAAATTGCCCAAGCAATAGAGATTTACCCTGTCTGGAACAGACACAAGTTCTGGATGTGGACTTTCTCTCTCTGCTGGGAGTGCTTCAGCCAGCTCTGTCACCTGTGGACCCTAATCATGGCAGTGTAGATGACATTGAGTTTGGTCAAGGAACTCACTCCATATCAAAGGAAGTAAAGTCATGGGCTCATGGCCTTGGAATTAGTGGGTCTTAGCCTATATCCCATCACCCAGAAGCAACTGGCCTCCTGAAAGGTGGAATGGCTTACTGGCTTCAGTTCTGGTGTTGGTTGGGAGACAATACCCTAAAAGGAAGAGATGTTTGATAGGTTGCAGTATATTCTTTGAATCAGGGACCAACATGGAGAGCTGCCTCCCTCAGAGCCAGAATAGTCCAGGAATCAAAGGGTGGACATGGGATTACACCAAATAATCCACTTGCAGAAGTTTTGCTTCCTACCCTGACAGCCTTTGGCACGTTCTGCTGATTTCAACATCTTTTGCTCCCAAGGGAAGGGGATCCTTCTACCAGCGGAAACAACGATGGTTCTTTCTTGATTTAGAAGATGAAACTACCACCTGGACTTTTTGGGCTCCATATGCCACCGAACCAACAAGCAGGGGGAAGAAAGAGGGGTGTGTAAAAAGGGTGTTCATTCACTGATTGGAGTGACAGATACTGAGTACCAAGGGAAAATGCGATTGCTATACAAGAGAGGAAAGAAGGACTGTGTTTGAAACCCAGGAGATTCTCTGGAGTGTCTCTTAGTTCCATAATCAACAGTAAAGGTTAGAGGAAAACTGCACAGCATTCCCAGAAAAGTGGGGGTGAGGCAGAACAGTGAGGACTCAAGACCCTTTGGGAATGAAGGTTTCAGTCATTCCACTACATCAAGAACCCAGAGCAAGTGAAAATATGGAATAAATAGCCGAAAGAGAAGTTATAGCTATGAACTACAACCCCATGAAAAATCACAGAAATAAAGTAGCTTTGCATATTTCTCCTTGCTTGTTATAGTTACACCTTTAATATACTACCCACCTTCTTTTCTCTCCTTCCCTGTTTTGTTTTATATGCAAATGGTTAGGAGTTAATTTTATAATTTGGTCTTTAGGTAATGGAAAATTAAGTGGTAATTATGTCTGAATTTGAGGAGTAATTGATATAGCCAGTCAGAAACAATAACTACTGGGACTATGTATCTTGTTTTTGAGAAATGGAGAGTATTTGCAAAATGAGCATTGTATATCTTCTTAGGTAGAAATATAAAATTGTTTCATTCCCATTAAGAGTTGAAATGTGGGGCTGGAGTGGTGGCTCAGTGGTTTCTGCGCTTGCCTGGCAAGCACGAGGACCCGGGTTCAAACCCCAGCACCACGTACACAGCTAAGTGTTGGAGCAGCGAAGGCCATGTGAAAAACTAAAAAAAGTAGTTTCTCTCTTTCTCTCTCTCACTGTCCCTCTCTTTAAAAAAAAAAAAAAGAGTTGAAATGTGTGTATGGAAAGGTGCATGTGGAAGGTGACCAGGGTTGGATTGTGCCAGTTATAATTTTTATTTTTTTTTAAGAGAGAGGGAGGGACAGAGAGAGAACAAATGTTATTTACTTTTTCATCTGGCCTTTCTCTGACACTTAATTGTGCACATGGTGCTGGGGTTTTAACCTGGGTCCTTGCACATGCCAGGCAAACACTCCAACCGCTGAGCCACTGCTCCAGCCCTGCCAATTATAAATTTATTGCCAGCTTCAAATTCATTCTTTGTGCCTGCTTTGTGAAAATGGATTTGGGCCTTTGAAATAAAATTTCTTTGCTAGTTGGCACAATTATAAGCTTTGTCAGAAGAGAATACTAGAGAGACATTGCAGGGGGGAAGAATTTTCTTTCTCGTTCATGTCGTTGCCTTGGCAGACTGGTAGCATGTTCAGCTTATTTAGTGTCTTGTGGCCAGCATCTTCGCTGACAAAGTCTCCTCCTTGTGTGGTTTTCTAAAAGTGTCTCTGGTGAAAAACTTCCCCACAAACTGTTTTCTTTGGCATGCCACAGGGTATGGTCTCTGGCCAGTTCCAGAACTTGTAGCACCACAGTGACTTTTTGTTTTTTTAAGAGAGAGGGACAGTGAGAGAGATAGAGAAAGAGAGAAACAACTTTATTGAGTTTTTCACATGGCCTTTGTTGTTCCAACACTCAGTTGTGTACGTGGTGCTGGGGTTTGAACCTGGGTCCTCGCGCCTGCCAGGCAAGCGCTGAAACCGCTGAGCCACCGCTCCAGCCCCTGACTTTCTTTTTTTAATTAAGAAATTTATTTGTTGAACAAACATGCTTCTAACAAAAAACATTATATATATATATATATATATATATATATATATATATATATATATATATATATAAAATCTGAATGTTAGACTTCTCTGGTAACCTATGTGCTCTTCCCAACAAGTGGGACCTCAGCCCGAGGGGCTGGTGGCTCTCGTTTGCACATTCTACTTGAGGGCTAGTGGTAGTGACTGCTTTTCCTATCTGCTATTCCAATTATTTTTTTATTTTAAAGAGAGAGGGGGACAGTGATAGAGAATCAGTTTTATTTATTTTTATGTGGCTTTCATTATTCTGACATTTCATTGTGTACATTGAACTCACATCCTCACGCATGAGCAGTAACTCCAGCTCATATTCTGATATATTTTTTTAAAAAACACATTTTTTTTAAAAGAGAGGACAGTGAGAGAGAGACAGAGAGAGAATCAATTTTTATTGAGTTTTTCACATGGCTTTCGTTGCTCTAACACTTAGCCATGTACATGGGTGCTGGGCTTTGAATCCATGTACTCGGGCTTGCTGGGCAAGTGCCATAACCACCAAGCCACCACCCCAACCCCTATTCTGATATTCTTTAGAGGTCTAACTAAATCTTACTAGCTAAATTCCTTGCTATTTTAATCTCCTGTATATTTAACAATTCTTTATATTAAACTTTTACTAATTAAATCACTGTGTTTTCTGTCTCCAGATTGGAACTGACTGGTACACAAACCTACAATGTCAATAAATGATGGGAAATAATAAACTCTGCCATATTAATTTAGTGAAGTAGAAGAGGAATGGAGCTAAATCTATTCCCATTAACATGGAAAATCTTTTTTAAAATATTGGACAGGGGTTGGGAGTGAAGCTCAGTGATAGAATGCTTACCTAGCATGCATGCATGGGGCCCTAGGTTTGATCCCCAGCACTGCAAAAAGAAAAAACAAACAAAATGGGTAAAAAAGAAAGTTGTAAAAGGTACACGTGACCACATTTTAATGTAAAAATTAAATGATTAATAACTTGGAATGGGAAGGATACCCACCCACTTCAGAGGAGTAGTTTTTTTTTTTCTTTTTGAGAACAGAGGGTAATAGAGTAGAATTATAAAGAGCCTGTAAATAAACTTGTAACATTTTATTTTTTTTAATCTGAAGTAAACAAGAACCCTATAATGAAAAGGAAATGCAAAAGTTCATAATCAGCAGCTGAAGCAATTCTGCAGAAAAACAACAGTTTAAGTTGCATTTGAACATCTTCTCTTCTGGATATTTGGAGTAGGTTTATAAATAGGTAAGATAGTTGGGTACATTTTGGTAAGAATATACGAACAGTCTACCTAATAACTGATAAAACAGCCTAGGATCAGCATGTCCAGTGCCTATCGAGACTCTAATAAGAAGTCTTATCATTGATTAGAAAGGTACACAAGCACAGTTTTTTATTCCCAAATAATACCACTGATAAACTTGGATAGGATAAATATTTTGGAAATTATATTCTTGAAAGTTTATGTGATCACAGATTTTTTACTTTAATAATATTTCCCATATGTCCAGAAAATTTTACGAAATATATTGTCTATACTAAGTAAATCCACTAACGATTTTAGCTGCGTCAGAGAGGAAACATCCCCAACACGTATGGCAGCTGCAATTCCAAGCATAATGCTATTAACAATTCAAAAGCATAATGATATTAACATAATGTACATGCCAAAAAGGTTGTTAAACAAAGCAAATGCAAAACCAAATATTCCTTTATTGTTAATTCACCAGTGTTAGAAAATACTTAATAATAGTATCAAGTATAAAATTCTATTCAATAGTGACTCCTCTGGCAGACACAGTCGTGTGAAGTGTGAGGATTGAATGCCACAAATGCAAACTCAGAATCAGGATGAAGCAGAGGAGCAGTATGGGACTTTTCAGCAAATCATGGTGAGGCTACTGCGACTTCTGTTTCCATTGAGCCAGGCACAAGTCAACTTTGCTGCCATTTCAGGGCTTTTCTGCACTCATGAGACAGAAAGGATGACAGTGATTTGATTCCATTACTGATGAATTTACACATGCTTTTTATTCTGCTGTTATAATATTTAAACAGATTACTTTGGATTAGGGTTAGAGGAGAGGAAGAGAGTGTGAATGTATAAAGGGGTATACATTTTCAGGGTTCAAAATGAACAGCAAGCAGAGAGTAACCAAAAATTTACTGCTAAATGAAGACTCAATTTAATTACTTCAACTAATTATGGTAGCTATTTTGTGCTTAGTAATGTGGGGGTGGGGATCAAAGATACTATGAGGAGGTTCCTGCTTATAAGGAGTTTATTATCTAATGGGAGAGGAAGGAAGGAAAGATCCAGAAAACAGGCAACATAGTAAATCTATCTAGACCACTATTAGAAGATGTATTATTGATCATTTAATATAATCTACTTTACAAATGAGGAAAGAGGTTTTAAAATGTAAATGATAACAAAAGAGTGATTGCATGATTTTAATCAGCAGTGGGGGGCATAAATTTAAGGCAGAAAGTGATCAATGTGGGTAGAAATCGAAAAAGTGGAATCAATGAGGATATTCTGCATAGAAAGCAGCCAGATGAGTCTGGTTAGAGTAACACATTTAAACCGAGACGACTTAGACTCTTAGAGATCTTTAGAGATTTAGTCCAGTCTTTCTGACAATGTGGAAGTGACAGGAGTCAACTGAAAAGGTCAACGGGAACGTGTAGAAAGCCTTGACTACCAATTTTGGAATTTGATTTTTCTATGCCAGCATCTCTTAACCTTTTCTTTATTGCTCCCCTTTAGGGCTTTTAAAGACATTTCCCCCCTAATTGCCTCCCCATGAAGTTTTAATACCATATATGTACTATGTATCTGCTGATACAGTCTGACCGTTGGAGAGCCATTTGTAACACCTAAGATTCTCTGCCTTTAATCAGTTTTTGCTGCCTTGGGAATAATATCACTTCTGGAAAACATGTGCTTTATTCTATAAGCAAAGGCTAGCTTCTAAGGTGTTTAGGGGGCTTGAGTTTCATCTTTGTTTCTCTGTCACTATCCTTTTTCTTTTTCCTTTTAACTTTCCTTTCTTCTAAGCCTCTATTTTCCTCTCAACAGTCATAACAGACACACCTGAATTGTGTTTTTTATTATTTACTTGGATTAATTAAAAATAAAAACAAGTGGGGCTGGAGCAGAGGCTCAGCAGAACACTTGCCTGGCATGCTTGAGGACCTGGGTTCAAACCCCAGCACTGCATACACAACTTGGAAAAAGAATAACTAGATGAAAAAATAAATAAAAATTGATTCATCCTCTCTTAAAAAATAAAAACAAGTAAAACACAATAAGAACACACTGCACATTTTTCTTAAAAAAAGAAAAAAGAAAGAGAAAGACAAAAAAAAAAAAAAAACCTGGTGTGGGTGGCAGATGCCTTTAATCCCACAACTGGGGAGGATCGAAAATTCAAAGCTAGCCTCAGCAATTTAGTAAGGCCCTGTCTCAAAATAAAAAAATAAAAAGGTCTTGGAATGTTGCTCACTGGTTAAACACCCCTGGGTTCAATCTTTGGTACAAAAAAAAAAAAAAAAAAAAAAAAAAAAAAAAAAAAAAAAAAAAAAAAAAAAAAAAAAAAAAAAAAAAAAAAAAAAAAAAAAAAAAAAAAAAAAAAAGAAAGAAAGAAAAGAAAAAAGAAAAAAAGGAGAGAAAACAAAAAACAAAAACCCAAATCATCTCAAAACAAGTTATTTCCCCCAGTGTTGGTCTTAGAGCTCAGTGAATCTCAACAGAAAAAAGTCTCCCAACTTTTACATTATTAATTTTTTTTAAAGAGAAGGACAGTGAGAGAGAGAAAGAGAGAGAATCAATTTTTTATTTAGTTTTTCACATGGCTTTTGTTGCTCTGACACTTAGTTGTGTACATGATGCTGGGGTTTGAACCCGAGTACTTGCGCATGCCAGGCAAGCACCGTAACCGCTGAGCCACCGCTCCAGCCCCACATTATTAACATTTTGATTATAGCACAGACATTTGTTTTGGGTCAGAAAGAATGACTATTTGTTTTTTCAAATGTTTTCATGGTTTAGCAGTCCAAACCAAAGTGATTAACAGAAATCTTTGCAAAAATGTTAAATAAGAAAGAATGAAGCACCTAAAGGATATTTTCTGAGAAAAATCTACCTACAGGAAGAACAACTACGTTAACATTACTATAATACCTGAAATGACTAATAAATAAATGCTTATGATACTAAAAATATGTGATTCAAAATTAAGATACAATTCTTTTACAAACAAAGGTTTTGAGGTTCTGTATGAAGATATATTTATGATTTTGTACTTTTTGTATTAAAAAACTGGTAGTTTTAGGGGGAAAACACACAAAAGATAATATAGTTAGTTTAATAAGAAACTTTGTTCTGGTTTAAAGTTGAAGTACTATTTCATAAAATAAGATCTCCGCCAAAGATTTAGACAGTCAGTCTGTAACCTATTTCATAAAGATTATTTATAAGGCAACCATAAATCTAAATACCATAACTCTAAGTGAGATGCTAGTCATCCTCTCTCAAGTAGTAGATATAGCATTTTCCAACTGCATTTTAAAAAACCTAATGCACTATATAGCATGGCCCAACAAGGACTGAATTCATTTGCTTAGAATTAAGAAAGCCATGACCATCTTAAAACCATATGTACGTTTCTTCAACAGAAATGGCTTTCTTCAGCAAATTTAAAATTATGTATAAAAGAATCATCAACACATCATTAAAAGTAAAAAATATCTCTGAGCTAAAATAAAACTAATTTAAGTAGCAAAATTGTAAAGATCTAACAGACTCAGAAGACCACTGCAAGACACATAAACAGTACTGGTAAAATTTAGTCCCCAATACTGGGTGGAATTAAAACTACATTCTTTTGGAAAAAATAGTGATTGAAGAAACTAATCAAACATATTTATCTGTTATAGTTATGCAGGGAACAAAACCCGTTAACAACAACAAAAAAGCAAATCAAAGTATTACTACCTTGACAGAAGTTGTCATTCAGAACAGCGGATTTTGCAGCAGCTGGGGATCAATCTTAGGTAAAACTAAAGGACAGAAAAAGATATACCATGCTAACACCAGTCAAAGGAAAGATGGAGGTGCTACATTAGTTTTAAACAAAGAATATTCCTGAGCTAGGAAAATTATCAAGGATTTATGAGGGGTATTACACAATGATAAACAGGTCGATTCTCCAAGAAGATAAAACAATTTTTTTATTTTTAGGACAAAACAACTTTTAACATGTAGACACTTATCAACAGTGTCAGAATTCGTGAGGCAAAGAAACAGAACTGTAAAGACAGAGAGACGAATCCACCACTATACTTGGAGACTTCAACACCTTTCTATTAGTAACAGATCCAGCCGGTGAAAATCAGTAAGGATACAGCTGAATTGAACTGCACCATCCATGAATCTAACATTTACCGACGAGCCACCCAACAACAGCAAAATTCACCTTCTCCTCAAGCTCACACAGCACATTCACCAAGACAGACCACATTCTGGAACATACACCTGAAAAAACTTAGAAAAACAGAAATCATATAAAGTTGCTATCAGACCACAATGGGTTTAAACTAAAAATAAGAGAAAGAGCAGTGAATTTTCAAAATATGTGGGGATTAAACAACACACTTCTAAATAACACATGGGTCAAATAAATTTTGAAGTATTTTTAACCAAATAAAAATGAAAATACAACTTATAAAAACTTGTAGAATTCAGCAGCATATACAGTACTTAGAGAGAAATTATAGCATTGAATGCATATATTAATAATCTTCCAGGTCTGGAGCAGTGGCTCAGCAGTTATGTTGCTTGCCTGGCATGCATGAGGACGCAGGTTTGAACCCCAGCACTATGTACACAATGAAGTCTCAGAGCACAGAAAGCCACATGAAAAACTAAATAAAATTGATTCTCTCTCACTGTCCCTCTCTCTTAAAAAAATGGGCAAAAAAAAATCAGAATAGACACTTAACCAAAGAAGATACACAGATGGCAAATAACCACATGAAAGGATGCTTAACACCAGATGTCATTAGGGAATTTGGAAATTAAACCAACAATGAAATTATTAGAATGGTCATCATAAAAAGAAAAAACTAACAATACCAAATTCCAGTAAGGAGGTGTAAGGACAGGAATATTTATTCGTTGATGGTGGGAAGGCAAAATGGTAAGCCACCATTGGAGACAGTCCGGCAGTTTCTTACAAAACTAAATAGTCATAGCATATGAGTCAGTAATTGCACGCCTAAGTATTAACTTAACGTTAAAGATGTATGTCCACACAAAAGCCTGCACACAAATGTTTATAACAGCTTTATTCATAGTCACCAAAAACTGGAAGCACCCAAGATTTCCTTTATGGGTGAATGGATAAACACACTATGATATATCCTTTACAGTAGAAAATTATTCAGCAATAAAAAAGGAGTTACTGAGTTATAAAAAGACATGGTGGAACCTTAAATGCATATTGCTAAGTGAAAGAAGCCAATCTGAAAAGTTCATTTGCCTGAAATTCAGGGAGGGAAGGGTAAATTGGTGAAGCATAGTAGATTTTAAGGGTGGTGAAACTACTCTGTGAAACTGTAGTAATGGACACATCATTATGCATCTGGAAAATCTACAATACAAAGATTGAAACTTTAACATAAACCATGGACTACAGTTACTAATAATGTACACTGGTTCATCGATTGCAAAAAATGTGACATTAATGCTGTATGTTGATAATAGGTGAAACTGTGAAGAAGGATGAGGGTGTAGGATGGTTATAAGGAACTCTTATGTATTACATCCTCAATTCTGTAAATCAAAGCCTATACTAAAAAATTAAGTCTATTAATTATTTAAAAAATAAAAGCAAAAGGACTAAAATAAATAACTTCTTGGTTCTAATTATAAAGGTTATATATGTATGCCTTTACATAAGAGTGATTTCAAACAAATTAATATATGGACAATATAAAAATTTTATTATATTATACTTTGCTACTCTTCTTGACCTTAATATAGTCTTAGGTACAGAGCAACACATTGTTTGTAAATAACAGAATATATTAGAAAATACTTCAACTTTCCTTTGTACACTGGAGATACTGGATTAAATGGCATCTTAGAAATGTCATGCCAATTATTATCTTTTTGTTTCTAAAATGTGTGTTTTCAAATGTTTTGGTCTTACTGATCTTACTTTATAGTTATAATGATGCTCTGTGATATGAACAAATCATCTTATGTCCCCCACCTCCACATGCAAGTAACAGTGCTTCCACCTCTAGTCTTCGCCATGCTGGGTTTGTTTGAAGTTTATGGGCAAGATTTAGCTCCATATATATTGACAGACACACATGACTGACAAGTAACGTCAATATCAGGACTGAAAGACCCAGGACTACAAGCCACTGCAAAAGAAAACACATGGAAGAGACCATTATAATTTACAGGTACTTTATATCAATAATACAAATCTGCCTTCAATAGCAAACCATTTCTATATTTTTCTTGTTCAGCCAATTAAGTTGTAATGTGATGATCTTAAGGGTAAGAGAAAGAGTCTTAACTATTTTTTCCTTTAGTACTGACATTTCACAGTATCGTCTGCAGTGCCCCATTTATGAGTTCCTATATGCAGTTTTCTAGTTCCTATTTCTGTTTTCTAGGTAGATCCACTTGGTTTTCTTTCACAGTATAATAGCTTAAGTCAGAGCACTTGGAAATGTTTTGTAATACAGGAGTACACTAGGAAGAATTAATATACATTAAGATAATTATATTTAGACATTTGGGCCTTGATGTTTTACTTATCTTTAGCTAAAAATACTTTTTGCAAGAGTAACAGTGTAAAAATTCAAATCAATTATCCTGACGTAATTAGTCATGTATTCTTCTGAACTAGATTTGTAGCTATTTAGATTTTATAATTACCGCAACAGCTAGCACAATTGCTGTGTAGACCTTCATCTTTTCCAAAGCCTGGTCGACAGCTATCCATACGTACTACTTGAAAACTGTGGTCCACAAAATGCATAGCTGGTATAGTTTTATTAAAGCGATGGCTGAAAGTATATGTTTGGATCCGAAAAAATTCTTCTATCCTATCTCTTGCCTAAGATTTAAAAGTACAAAAGAAAGATACAATTACTAAACCATGACCCAATTCATTCTCCTGTATCAGAGGCAATGGCAAGTAGTATAAACGTGCCATGCTTTGTACAACAGATCAATTCCTAAAAAGTTGTATAATCTGGGCAGGTGGCACACACCTAAAATCCTAGTGGTTCAGTAGGCTGAGGCATGAGGATCACAAATTCAAAACCTCAGCAATTTAGTGAGGCCCTGAGCAATTTGGCAGGACCCTGTCTCAAAATTAAAACAAACAAACAAACAAACAAACAGATAGATAGAACTGGGATGTGGCTCAGTGGTAGCACCCAGGTACCAAATCCTCAGGACCAAAAAAAAAAATCACCGAGGCTGGCCCTGAACCTGAATCCCCTTGCCTCAGCCTCTCAGATTGCTGGGATTACAGGCATGCACCATGATAAATACACATTTTTTTTCTTCTTTTGGTACCAGGGATTGAGCCCAGAGGCATTTAACAACTGAGCCACATTCCCAGCTCTTTTTGTTGTTGTTGTTGTTGATGTTTTAAGACAGGGTCTTGCTAAGTTGCTTAGGCCTCACTAAATTGCTGAGGCTGGTTTTCAGTTTGTGATCCTCTTGCCTTAGCTTCCTAAGCCACTAGAATTACAGGCCTGAGCCACCATGCTTGACAGAGAAATAGACTTTTGACGAAAAATTTAATTAATAAAATCTAGTATTTAACAAAAACTAATTTATTTATTACAGTACTGGAGTTTGAACCCAGAGGCACTCTACCACTGAACTACATCTTTGATTCTTTTTTTTTCTTCTTAAGACAGGATCTCTCCACAGCCCTTCTGGAAAGCAGTGTGAGAATCCTCAAAAAACTAGGGATGAGCCCACCATATGATCCTGCCATTCCTCTCTTGGGTATTTTTCCAGGGGATTTAGAATCAGCATGCTACAGTGACACAGCGAAATCGATGTTCATAGCAGCTCAATTTACAATTGCTAAATTATGGAAACAACCCAGATGTCCCTCACTGGATGAATGGATCCAAAAACTATGGTACATAAGTATCATGGAGTTCTACTCAGCAATTAGAAACAATGATATTGCAGCCTTTGAAGGTAAATGGATGGCTATGGAAGAAATTATGCTGAGTGAAATCAGCAGAACCCAGAGAAC
>PVKS010042548.1:0-15388 GCA_004027875.1 Aplodontia rufa | reverse complement strand
ACAGTTTTGACCAATTCCTTAGCTGAACAAAAGCTTTTTAATTTAATGGAATCCCATTCATTAATTCTTGATTTTAATTCTTTTGCTTTGGGTGTCTTATTGAAAATGCCTTTGCCTACTCCCATGTGCTGGAGTGTTTATCCTAATTTTTCTTCTAGCAGTTGTATGATCTAATTTCAACTTCTTACAAATGCCTTTCCAGTTTGTCCAGCACCATTTGTTGAACAGGCTGACATTCCTCCATGTTATATTTTGACCCCCTTTGTCAAATATCAAATAGTTAAATATTTATGGGTTTGCCTCAGAGTCTTCAATACTATCTTGATACAAGTACCATGCTGTTTTTATTACTACAGCTCTATAGTACAATTTTAGATCTGGTATTGCAAGACCACCTGTTTTGTCTTTCTTGCTTAGTAATGTTTTTTTCTATGCTGGGTTTCTTGTTGTTCCAAATGAATTTGAGAAAGCTTTTTCAATATCTGTAAAAAATGACATTGGTATCTTGATAGGGATTGCATTGAATCTGTAGAGAACTTTTGGCAGAATGGCCATTTTAATTATATTAATTCTGCCTAATCAAGAACATGGAACATCTTTCCATCTTCTCAGGTGTTCTTCACTTTCTTTCTTCAATGTTTGATAATTTTCATTGTAGAGATCTTTTACTTCCCTTATTAGATTAATTCCCAAGTATTGTATTTATTTATTTTTTAGGATATTGTGAATGGGACCAATTTCCTGATTTCTTCTTCTGCCCCATTATTGTTAACATATAGAAAAATTATTGATTTATGGGTATTGATCTGAAGCCTGCCACTTTGCTAGATCTGTTTATAAGCTCAAACAGTTTTCTGGTGGAGTTTTTTCTGGATCTTCCAGATATAGGATCATGTCATCAGCTAAAAGGGATAGTTTGACTTTCTCTCTTCCTATTCTTATCCCTTTGATTTTCTTCTCTTGCATGATGGCTCTGTCTTGGGTCTCAAGGACTGCATGGAAAAAAAGTGTTGAGAGCAGACAGCCTTTTCTTGTTCTCAAGTGAGTGGAAATGCTTTCAACTTTTCTCCATTTAGTATTATACTAGCTGAGGGTTTGTCATACATGGCCTTTACATAGTTAAGATAAAGTCCTTTGATCCCTATCTTCTCTGGAGTTTTGAACATAAATGGGTGATAGATTTTATTGACGGCCTTTTCAGCAAGTATTGAGATGATTATATGGTTTTTGTCCTTAATTCTGCTTAAGTGATCAGTCATATTTATTGATTTGCATATGTGAAATCACCCTTGCATACCTGGAATGAAGCCCACTTGATCAAGATGAATTATTTTCTTGATGCATTTTTTAATGTGGTTTGCTAGAAATTTATTAAGGATTTTGTGTTGATGTTCATCAGGGATATTGATCTATAGTTCCCTCTTGATGTATCTTTGTTGGATTTTGATATCGGAGTTATGATTTCCTTATAAAAAGTATTTGGGAGAGTTGTGGCCTTTTCAATTTCTTGGAATATCTTAATAAGGAGAGGTGTTAGCTCCTCCTCATAGGTGTGGTAAAACTTAGCAGGGAATCCATCTGGTCCTGGATTTTTCTTCTTTGGAAGGCTTTTAATTACTATATGGATGTCAGTGCCTGTTAGTGGGCTGTTTAGGATTTCAATATCATCCTGCATCCATTTGAGGATGTTGTATGTATCTAGAAATTTGTCCATGTTTTCCAGATTATCTAATTCAGAGAAGTATAGTTTTTCAAAATAGGTTCTGGTAATCTGTTGGATTTCTGTAGGGTCAGTGGGGATTGCTCCCTTCTTGTTGGTGATTTTGTTGATTTGCTTCATCTCCTTCCTTCTTTTAGTGAGATTGGCAAGGGGACTGTCAATTAGTTTTTTCAAAGAACCAGATCTTTGTTTCATTGATTGTTTTTGTTGTTGTTTGTTGTTGTTGTTCTCAATTTCATTGATTTCAGCTCTAATCCTGATTATTTTGTGCCTTTTGATGGGTTTGTAGGGATATGAGGTGGAACATAAGCTTATCTATTCATGATCTCTCCTGTTTTTAATGTAGGCACTCAGTGCTATGAATTTTCCCCTTAAAAATGATTTCATGGTGTCCCAGAGGTTTCTATATGTTGTGTCTTCATTCTCAGTTGCTTCCAGGGATATCTTGATTTCTGTTCTCATGTCATCTTGGATCCATTCTTCCTTTAATAGAGTATTATTCAAGTTCCATGTATACATGTATTTTTCTGTTATAATTTTTACTGTTAGTGCTAGAATCATGGTGTCATGGTCTGATAGGATACATGGAATAATTTCTACTTCTTTATATTTGTTGAGATTTCCTTTGTGAACCAGAATATGATCTGTTTTGGAGAAGGATCTATGTGCTGCTGAGAAGAAGGTAAACTCAGCCAATTTGGGGTAGAATGTTCTACAGATGTCTGTTAAGTCCATTTGATTTATGGAGTTGTTTAGGCTGGAGATCTCTTTATTTTTTTTTATTTTTTTGTTTTTTGTTTTTTTTTGCTTTGATGATCTCTCTATTGGTGATAGAGAAGTATTATCATGTTGGGGTACATAAATGGTTTTATATCCTGGAGTATTTTTTCCACATTCTTGGGAGCACTGACATTTGGAGCAAAGAAATTCACTATGGTTATGTCTTCCTGATGTATTGTTCCCTTTACAATGATGTAGTGGCCTTCTTTATCTCTTCTGATTAGTTTATGGTTGAAATTTACTTTGTCAGATATAAGGATTGTGACATCAGCTTGCTTTTTTGGACTGTTAGTCTGTTAGATTTTTTTCCATCCTTTCACCCTCAATCTGTGGATGTCTTTGTGTAGGATGAGTCTTCTGTAAGCAGCATATTGTTGGATTTTGTTTTTTGATCCCATGTGCTAGTCTGTGTCTTTTAATTGGAGTGTTTAGATCATTCATATTCAGTGTTCAAATGGTTATTTAATTTTGTTTCATAATTGTCGTGTTTTATTAGTGAATTCTGTGCTGTTTTGGTTGTTTTTTGATAGTGTTTACTTTTTTGAATTTCCTTTAGGGTTTTGAGGAGAATTTGCTTGTTCTATCTGGAATTTATCTTTGAGAATTTTTGTAATGCTAGTTTTCTGTTCATGAATGCTGCAAGTTTGATCTTATCATGAAATGTTCTTACATCCCCCTTCAATTTGAAGCTGAGTTTTGCTGGGTATAGTATTCTTGGCTCCAGGTTGTAGTCATTCAGACATTGAAATCTCTCCTCCCAGGATCTTCTTGTTTGAGCTGAAAAGTCAAACATGATCCTTATTGTTTTGACTCTGAATGTGATTTGGCATTTCTCTCTCACAGATTTTAATATTATTTCTTTGATTTCCCTGTAATACATTGAATATGTTGTGTCTCAGTGCATTTCTCACTTGTTTAGGCCTATTGGGTGTCTGTATGCTTCCTGGATGAGCATTTCTGACTCCATTCTGATTTGGGAAAATGTTTCTTTAACTATTTCATTGAGAATGTTCTTTATACCGTTCATTTGTGCTTCAATTTCTTCCTATATCCTAATTACTCTTAGACTGTTTCTTCTGATTTCATCCTAGACATTTTGAAAATTCTTGCTCATGTTCTGTGAGTTTTTCTTCTTTTTTAAAAATCATCCTCATGTTCAAGTGTGGGGGATCGACCCCAACATGAGGCCCAGCTGGCTTGTAAAAGAATTGGTGGTAAACAACTCGAAGGGGCCCAGCTGGCTTGTAATTAGCAAATTGCCTGACCGCATGACTAAGCTATTTCGCCGCTCATTTGTTACAATTGGATAAACGTGTTTGCACTGTACCCCTATTGGTTGTTGTAATGGATAAATAGAGTAGCGACTAGTCAGGAGGAAAGCAGAGAAGCACAGAAGTATAGAACCAGCGAAGAAGCAGCAGCAGCAGCAGCAGCAGCCGCCGCCGCAGAGACGGTGGAGAGATCAGCAGCGGTAGAAGATGCAGGTAGTAAGAGCCTTGGCTGCAGAAATAGGGACTCTAGTACGGCAGTAGAAACAAGGACTCTAAAATGTAATGTTTTAAGGCCTTGAGAGAGAAGGTGGGAAGTGCTTGGAGGCCTTTAGCTGCGGTAAAGGGGGAAATAAAGTGCTTGGAGAACTTAAGACCAGTGTGTCAAACGCTGAATGAGAGCCGTCTGGTTCCCGCCGGCCGGGACCAGACATTCAAGCTAACTCAGCCTACCTTCATTGTCAGAAGTTCTTTTTTCCAGAGCTGAGGTCCTGTTTTCTGTAAGAATTAGTCTATTATTAAATTATTAAATTCTTCCATTGTTCTCCTGATGTGATTGACTGAAGATTTTAGCTCCATTACTTCCTTTTTCAGTATGTCTATTTCTTTGATTAGAGTTTTTCATCTCTTGGGTTTTCTCACTTAGTTCCTTCATTAGTTCCTTCTTTTAGTTCATTATTCTTTTTAATAATTATATCATTGATAATTTTTTCTAGGTTTTCATCCTCCTCTGTGTCTGTGTTCTTTGATTGGGGAGTTGTGGGCTTTAATTGAACCTTTTCTAGTTTTATTCCTCAGTTTTGATAATCTTCTTCTGGATCTTTGAATTGAGTTTCCCTGTGGTGAAGGAAGGCAAGTCTCCAGTTACGTCTTCCTTTCAGGTCAAAGGGTCAGATCAGACACCAACCCTCTGATGACACCTCATTGCAGAAAGCTACTTCTTCCTGGAGACTCCTATTGTGCACCTTTTGTATCTAGGCTCCAGGGCATCTATTTGAAATCTGTTGGGAGTTTAGGGTGGCCTGTTGGATTGTAAAAATGTGGCAGTGGGCAGGGGCATCACTGGGTCCTGGGGTCCCAGTGGACCAGAACAGGTCTCCCTGCATGATGTTAGTGGACCTGGGATCCTTGGAAGCAAGAAAGGCTCAATATATCTGGATTTGGCAGGTATGTGTTCCAGTTGGGGGGTTCTGGGTGGGGTTCATGTGGTGGGTGTCCAGGGTATGGCTGCTGGCCCAGGACCAGAGACCTAGGGGCCTGAATGGCCTGGGCACCTGCACACAACAACTGGGTCTGGGCTGGTTGGCTTCTCTGGATGGGGGTCCTGGGTGTACCTGCTGGCCCAGGACCAGAGGACTGGGGACCCAATCTGTCTGGGCAGGATGGCTCCTCTGGGTGAGGTCCTTGGTGGTGGTGGGTATCCTGGGCATGCCTAGCAGCCCACACAGCCTGGGGACCTGCTCTTGAGGATCATAAATTTAAGGCCAGCCTCAGCAGCTTAATGAGACCCTGTCTCAAAAGTTAAAGAGGGTTGGGGGTGTAGCTCAGTGGTAGAGCACCCCTGGGTTTAATCCCCAGTACTGAAAAAGTAATAAGAAAGAAGAAAGAAGGAAAGAAAGAGAGATTGGCATTAGAGTGCCAATAAGGCAAAATTAACAGGTTAAAATTAGGGAGAAGACAAAAACCCAGAGCAATGGAAACCTAGTGCATTTACATATACTTCTACTAATTCCAGAAGAGACATTTGAGAGGTTGAGAACCTAAACCTAAGCAGGGCTTTGACAGCTTTGCAAGATATGGTGAAATAGGAATTGGAATATTTAGATATCCCTAAATATCTAAACCTGGAATAAAGATGAATCAGAAGTAAACTAACTTTCAAAGAGACTGAAACCTGGCCTCAAACCTTCTTATCTCTGGATTTGTAATAAGAGAATCCCAGATTGCTAATGTTCCTAGCTCCCATCCAAAAGTAAAGGTAAATCTTTTCTAAAGGGATGTTAACATTGTCCTAAACTTCAGTTTTTTTTAACTATTTCTCATAACCAATTTTTGGCACTCAACCAAATCTATTTTGCGGGGGCACATAAGGAATAAAGCAAGCAAACAAACACAAATGAAAATCAAGCTAAACTTCAGAGACACAGGGGCTAGACAATGGAGCTATTGACAGACTTTAACCATAGTTGATATGTTCAAAAACATAAAAGGTACCACTGAGATTTTTGGTTGAAAAAGATCAAATAGAATCTGTGAAACTGAAAAATTCAGCTACTAAAATTAACTATTCATTGAGTAGGTTTAGTACAAAATTAGATACTAGTGAATGGAAAATTAATGAACTGTAAGATAGGTCATGAATAAATGCTTGTGATGCTATTTTAAATGGAAAATACAGAAAAAACAGTAAGAGTCATGGAGATTCTATGAGGATGTCTAACCAAGAGCAGAGGGGGCAGATTGGGTAGAGGTGATATTTGAACAGATAGTAGGTGCAAAACTTCAAAAGTTGATGAAAAGCATTGAGCCACAGATTCAAAAAGCTCTACAAATCCCAAGTAGTATTAATAAAAGAAAACCAGACCTAGCACAACAGAGTTAAATTATTCAAAATATCTTTGGAATTATCAGAAAATCACTGCCCACTTAGAATCCTATACTCAATAAAAACACCTTTTCAAAATGGTGACCAAATTATATTGTTATATTATGTGCATGTACAAATACGTAACAATAAATTACACTATTATATATAATTATAATGTACTAAGAAAAAATGAAGGTTAAATACACACTTCTCTAGCCAAAAATGGAAGAATTTGTCATCAGCAAACCTGTACTAAAGAAAATAGTATAGTATGTTCTTCACGCAGAAGAAAACTGATTAAGTCACGCGTGGTGGCACAGGTTTATAATTCCATAACTTGGGATGCTGAGGCAGGAGGACTGCAAATTTGAGATTAGTTTCAGCAACTTAGTGAGACCCTGTCTTAAGAAAAAAATAAAAAGGACTGGGAATGTAGGTCAGTGATAAAACACCCCTGGGTTCAATCCCCAGTACAAAAAGAGAGAAGAAAAATGATTAAAGACAGAAACTAGAAATGTAGAAAGGAATCAAGAGTAAGGGAGAGAGTGTTAAGTATGTAGGAAATATAAATATTGATAGTGATAATGTTTTGTGGAATTTATATTTATAGAATTAAAATGCATGGCAACAATATCATCGAAGGTCAGAACAGGAAGAAGGAGTGAATTCGTCATTTCCTTAGACATTATTGGAAGAGGATAAAAGTACAATATAACCTTAGGTTTTTACAAATCAAGAATATAAATTGCACCTTGAGGGTCATAACTATAAGATTAGTAAAGGAGTGTACAACATTTGACACATGTACTCACACCCATGTACACTTGTACATATAGGAAAAAAATGAAAGATCCACTGAAATGTTAATAGTGCTTATACGTGGCTGGTGGCATCTGGCCCATCTTTCCTTTGCCTTGCTTGTCTATGTTTTTAAAAAATTCCATCTAACTGGAAAAAAGACCATTCCCGTCAAAAAAGCTCTGCCTTCTGGTTTTATGACTGTCGGTCTCCATTTTTAGCTCTTCTGAGCTGGAGATAGATGATCAAAAACAAAACTTAGCAATTTATTTAGCAATGTAATCTGAATATCTTTATTTGCATTAAATATTATTCTATAATAGTTTAGTGATTGTAGATTGTAAAATCACCCATTGTGTAAGTACTCTTTAATTTGCTTAGCCATTTTCTTCTTATTGGATTCTGGATTTTTTCTAATTTTTAGAAGTAAAAAACACTTGATTTTTTTCCCTGAGATATATTCTTAGAGATATGACTGGTAGATGAAAGGACTTACAAAATATATTACCAAATAGCCCTTCATTAAGGCTGTATCTAGTTGCTGTTTGACCAGGTTAAGAGGATTGGGGGTATATACTAAGTGTATTAGTAGCGTGTACACAGTCTTGTCTGACAGTTCAAAGATTGTCCTCCAGGGGCTGGAGTGGTGGCTCAGTAGTTGGAGCATTTGCCTGGCATGCGCAAGGATCCAGGTTCAAACCCCAGCACCAAACACACAACTAAGTGTCACAGAAACAAAGGCCAGATGGAAAAATAAATAAAATTGATTCTCTCTTTCTCTCTCTTTAGAAAAAAAGAAAAAAGAAAAGATTGCCCTCCAGGCTGCTGTGGTCACAACTAGAGAATTAGGTCCAGCAGTGTGGGATTCTGTTAATGTTCAGGAGGGAAGGAGTCACAGAAAGGGAGCAATCTGATGAGTGTGGCTTTGTGTGGGGAAGCTTCTTGGAGAGGTGAGACTTAAGGAGGGCCTTGAACCAAGCATGGTGGTGCATGCCTATAAACCTAGCAATTCAGGAGGCTGAGACAGGAGGATTGCAAGATCGAGGCCAGCCTAAATCACTTACAGAGACCCTTTCTCAAAATAAAACATAAAAAGAGCTGGGGATGCAGCTCAGTGGGAAAGTCCTCCTGGGTTCAATACCCAGTACCAGGAAAAAAAAAAGGGGGGGGGGTCTTGATGACTGGTTCAGAGATGGAGGAACAGCTGATGTGAAGTGTGTGCCCAGCTGGCCCAGCAAATGTGGGCCCCCAAGGGCTGGATGGGAGAAGGAGGTAGGTGCCTCTAAGCAGAGTAGAACCAGACTGACTCGGACTGACTAGGGATGGGGCAGCCAACGCATGCTGGACTTCATAAAATGGGAACCAGCAGCCACAATGGGCTTTGAGGCAAAGAAAAACTTTGAAACAGGGACAGGTCCTCATTTGACCCCCTATTTGATAATTCCTCAGAAATGGAAAGAAACTAGGGTTTTTTTTCTGCTTTTTATAAAATTAGAAATAAACAACCCTGACCATTTGCTAGATAGTCTTGAAAGGATAATAAAAATAAAACTTTCCTCCTCTCTCAGCAGAATGGAATTAGACTCACCTTGTTACAGCTCGTGCTGCTGCCAATTAAATAGAGGGAGAAAGAAACTCTGCTGAAATCTCCTCCACCTTCCAGCTGCTCTTATTTAATCCAGGTAGTTTAAATCCCCCAAGGACCTTAAACTAAATCAACCACCAAATATTGAAAAATCAAAACAAACTGTTAATTAGGGGATGGTAAAACATGCCTTTCCTTTTGTGTAGGAAAGGAGGGGAGCAGAGAGGGTACGGGATGGGAACTCCTCCAAAGGTGAGGGATAAGAAGTTGAGGGCACCTTTCTTTCTCTCCAAGGATTTTAAAGCAAAGATTTGTAAACTCTCCAGGAGTGCTGGGGACAGAGCTGGTATCTTGTTAAATCGGGTAAGGGACCTCATTAGAAATGAATGAAAGCAGGCAGTCTCCCTACTGGGAGAAGCCAAAGTAGAACTGTGCTCAAGGACAGCTCCTGTGCAGGACTTACCAAGGCAGGAGCAGCATGTCTGGAGCCAGGGTGGACATCAGGTGCCAGCTGCAGGGGCAGCCCCCACCTCCTGGAGCAGGTCTAGTTACCCTGAAGGTTCCTGTACACACCACCACAGTCTGCCTAGGGAAACTGCCTGTCACTAAAGCTGATCACCCAGGGCCACAGCTCTTACTCCGAAAGAAGACGGAAGAAAAGGTGCTACCCGGGCTTAGCAGTGGGCAGTGGTCCCCTCTCCCATCTGGGCAAAGGCACCCAGCCAGCACTGTCAGCATATTCTGACCATCTCTTCTACCCTTGGTTGCTTAGACTGTGGGACTATGTCACTGTGTTTAAAAAAAAAAAAAAAAAGAAGGAAGGAAGGAAAAAGAAAGAAAGAAAAAGAAAAATTAAACCAGGACTTTGGGAATCAAGAAATGGACTCTTGGATTTTTCACTTTGGGTTTGTGATTGTTTAAACTACTAAGAGAATGTATAGATCTTCCACACTCTTTGTGCAGATCAAGAACAATTATTTTGTTCCTTATCTTTGAAATTATAAACAAACTGCAGAGATTATCCTTATATAAATGTCTTTGGGTATAACATACTTATCTGTGGGTTAAAAAGCTACTATTTAGAACATGAAACTAAAATTCTTAGAGGATAACATAAGAGAATATTTAGATGACCTTGGGTATGGCACTGACCTTTAGATTCAATATCAAATGCATGATCCATGGAAGAAAGAATTTTAATGGACTTGATTAATATTAAAAGCTTCTTATCTGCCAAAGAGAAAGACAGACTGGGAGAAAATATTTTCCAAAATGTATGGAAAACTCTTAAAATTCATTAATAAGAAAATAAGCAATGTGCCTACATGTGTAATTATAATCCGTTGATTGAAATACAACTACTACTACTACTACTAATAATGATGATAATGATAATAATACTAGAAGGGAGATCAAGATTAGAGCAAGCAGTTCAGAGGGAAGGAGGAGAGGAGAGAAAGGAACAGTACTGGGGAATGAGATTGATCAAAACCATATTCTATGCATGTCTGGATATGGCATAATGAATCCTACTATTATGCAATAATTAAATTACAAAAATACAAACGTAAAGAAAAGAAAGGTTAAAAAAGAAAAAAGCAACTGGATTACAAAGTGAGTCAAAGACCTTAACAAATAATTCATTAAAGAAGATATACAGATGGTAACTAAGCATATGAAAAGATGCTCGATATTATGTGTCATTAGGGAAATGTAAATTAAAAATAACAATGCAATTCAGCTATACATCTATTAGAATTCCCCAAATCCAGGACGCTGACAACACAAGTCTCTGGCAAGGATATGGAGAGACAGGAACTCTCATTCAATACCAGTAGAAATGCAAAATATTGTAGCTGCTTTGGAAGACAGTTTGGCAGGTGCTTACAAAATTAAACATACCCTAACCTTACAATCTTGTGCTCCATGGTGTTGACCCAAAGGAATTGAAAACTCTTGACCATGCAAAATCCTGTACATAGGTGTGCATAGCAAGTGACTTGTAACTGCTAAAACGTGGAAGCAAACAAGGTTTTCTTCAGTAGGAGAAATGCTGTACTGCAGTACATCTAGGCAATGGAGTATTATTTAATGCTAAAATGAAATGAGCTATCAACTCCAGAAAAATCATGGAGGAAGTGCACATGCATAGAATAAAATCCAAAAGAGCGAACTCTGCATGACTCCAACCATATGACATTCTAGAAAAGATAAACTACGAAGACAGTAAAAGGACCAGTAGTTGTCAAGGAGTGTGTGTGTGTGTGTGTGTGTGTGTGTGTGTGTTGCGGGGAGGATGAAAAGGCAGAACACAGAGGATTTTTAAAGCAGTGAACTAATTCTGTATGATATGGTAATGGTGGTACCTGTCATTGTATATTGGTCCAAAAAAATAAAATGTACAAGGCCAAGAGTGACTTGTGATTTCAATGATGTGCTTTGGGTGATAATGATATGTCAATGCAGGTTCATCAGCTGCAGCAAACGTCCCTCTCTCGTGGGAGATGTTGATAATGGGGAGCTGTGGACATGTGCGGTGGGAAGTATATCAGAACTCTCTGTACTTTTCTGCTCCATTTTGCTGTGAATATAAAACAGATCTAGAAAATAAATTATATTTTTAAAAAAGTTCTACTATTAGAATTGCTGGGCCCAAGGGCGCATGTGTCTTTGAGTTTTGACTTTAGAATTTTGGTCCATCTGAGGAGTATCAGGGGTAAAGGTTAAGGCATGACTAAGAGGCGTATTACTACGATTACCTTTTGTAGGCTGTTTTAAGCAACTTTACACTGTAGTGAAGAAGTCTAGAACCTTCCACATGTAAACTACCCTCTGAAAGCTTCTGTCAGACAAAAACAGTAATAGCATTAGCACATATCACATGAACTCCTTTTAGCCTTCCAACACCCCATGAAGACGATGGTCATCCATAATCTTTGAAGGAGGGGACCAAGAGCTCAGAGAAGTTAAGTAACTCACCCATGGCCACACAACTAATATATGGCAGAGTTAGGGCTGACTGCAGACTGTGACTCCAGAGCCTGGAATCACAGCCATGTTGCCCTGCCTGACAATGTTTTAAAACACAAGAACAAAGAAATACAAATTTCGAGATGTATTCATATTGAGATGTTGTTTAGAATGCTACTGTAGCTTCTGCAGAAATAACCCTTGATAATGCAAAAGAGAGACCAGGAATACCTCAGTTTGAAATCCCGAGGCTGGGCCTACCTGGTCCATGAATCTGTAGATGCTGGGTTCTTTCATGTAGGGCTTGTACTCCAGACTCACCCCCAACCCTCTCCACCCTGCTCTGCCTCTGGAAAGGGCTGCAAGGCCTGGCTTCCTCCTCTGAGCCCTGGTTTGATTTGGTCAGTGGGAGGCACTGGCAGGAGACTGTCAGGACCTAGGAAAGCTCACCGCAGCTGTTCTGCTGCTTCCCTTCCTCTGGACTGCAATCGACAGCGTCTCTCAATCTCTGCTTCCTGCTTCAGGTCGCTGCATCTCAGATACTGCTAATGCAACTTGCTCTGAGAACAGTCTTTCTGAACTGAACCTTTGATTGCATCGGAAGTCTCTTTTCCCCTGCTGTGCTTCACACAGTTCTAGCTCTGCCCATAGCTGGCCCTCCATCTCCTCATTCCCTCAGGAAGGGCCAACATCTTTCTACCTGTTATGGCCAGATAAGGGCTGTTTTTGGAGTCTGTCTTCATGAAGTCACTTCCTTCTAATGATGGGCACTCTCTCCCTCATCTTCACCCTGCAAAAAGCACAGCAGTCCTGTGTATAACTGGCACCTGGCACCCTGTGTTTCTCTCCCGTCACTTCATGGTGCATTGTATTTCTGAAGATGGATACAATGGTGTCTCCTGCCTCACTGACTCTCTACCGTGTGATCTTGACATACCTCCCATAGGGGCTGGCCTTTTGTCACATCCACCCACCCCTTTGGCTGCTGAGTGAGCTCATACTTGCTTCTATCAGTAAAGTACAGCCAAAGAGATGTGATCTGACTTCTGCAATTAGGTCAGGAACGGACCCCTCTGCACAGAGTCCCTTTTGGGACCTTTCCTCTCAGAACTGAGCTGCCAGATCACAGTTTAAGGGACGTACACGCAGTCTTCCGTTTATTCTTCTTTCAACCCATCCATCCATGTATCCATTCCCGTGTCCATTTGAATACTGAGCTCACACCTGGCAGCCTCTTCAACATGCTGGCAACCGTGTCTTCCCTTTTAGAGGATACACCAAATTGAATAAGGTTTAGTCCCACCAAAATTATCTCACATAACCAGAAATTGAAAAAGGGTGAAATGCCACTATAACAATTTATAGAAAGTGTCATTAGAACATAGTGAGCGAACCGGGTGTGGTGATGCACTCCTATAATCCCAGCAACTCGGGAGGCTGAGGTAGGAGGATTGCAAGTTTGAGGCCAGCCTCACCAACTTAGTGAGATCCTGTCTCAAAAATAAAAAATAAAAAGTAACAGGTGTGTATCTCAGTGGAAGCACCCCTGGGTCCAATCATCTGTACAACAACAAAAACAAAACTGAGGGTAGCTGGGCACAGTAGCACACACCTGTAATCCCAGTGGTTCAGGCACCTGAGGCAGGAGGATCACAAGTTCAAAGCCAGACTCAGCAATTTAGCAAGGCCCGAAGTAACTTGGTGAGATCCTGTCTCAAAATAAAAAATAAAAAAGGGCTGGGAATGTGAATCAGTGGTTAAAGAGCCACTGCGTTCATTCCCTGGTACCCCCACCACCAAAAAAAAAGAAAAAATGAGGGTGATGATTAATTATTGGCTGGAGAAATGAAAGATGTCATGTAGGTGGTATTAACAGACCTTGATAAGTGTGAGCCCACTGGATAGAAGGCAGAGGGGCAGGTGACAGATGCATGAGCAAAAGCTGAGCCTGAAAAAATCAAAGCAAACCAAATAGTCCTGAATACAATCAAGATAACCAAGGAAGTACGTGGTTTTTGTTGTTATTTTGTTAGTTTTGGTAATGCTGGGGTCTGAACCCAGGGCCTCATGCATGAAGGCAAATGCCCAACCACCATGCTCAGTGGTGCTTTCTAATGCTTCATTGTGAAGATGGCTCACCACAGAGGGCCCTCTCCTCTCCCTAAACACGGGGCATGCTGCACATTTGTCACCAGGCTCACGCACAACTGATTTCATTTTCATAAACTTTATTGATTCCACCGTATTCTTTATAGCCACTGATTTTATACAGACTCTTCTCATCAAACCGCAGGTTTGTTGTTTCACTTTGTACATATTGTAGTAATTGGATTGCTTACCTTAATGACACAGTAAGGTTCTGTACACTTTGCCATCGACACTGCTGACTTAGCATAGTTTGTCTCACTTTACTGCATTGTTCTTATTAATTCTTCCACCGCCAGCTAAGCGGTTTCTCTCGGGAATTGCCTGGGAGGCAGAAATCCTTATTATCATCCCACTTTGCTATTACTGGAGATGAGCAGAATTTTGAATGGGTCTCACTTTCCAGTAAAGACAAAGAGGGATCATTTTGGTTCTGTATTGCTATGTAACAAACCACCCCAAGACATGGGGCCTTAGCCTCTCAACAGCTGTTTGTCCCATCTCACAGTTCTACGGGCTGGCTGGGCTCAACTGCGTGGTTCTTCTGCTCCGTGTGGTGTTGGCTGAGGCTGTAGTCATTGGAGGCCCCACCGGGCTGCAGTTCGGGAGCTGTCCCACCCACATGGCTGGCAGTCTTTGCTGGATATTGTTGGGAAGCTCAACTGGGGCTCTTGACCAGAGCACTTCCATTCTCCCCCATGTGGCCTGCCCAGACAGGGTCTGGATTCCAAGACCAAGCATCACCAGCCCATCAAATTAGAAACTGCACATTTCCCAAGGCTCAGCTTCAGAAATTACAGTGTCACTTATGCTGTATTTTATTAGATGAAACAAGACATAGGGCCAGCCCAGACTCAAGGTGAAAACTTGTAGACTCTACCTCTCCATCAGAGAAACAGCAAATAACCTGCAATGATGTTAATTCAGGGGGTGCATTTTCTGCTACAAAGATCAGTTCTCTTCTGGGGACACAGTGTATCACAAAATGAATCTCTGATGTTGCCCAATTGTTTCACAGATGTATTAGTGCACTGTGTTTCTTAAGAAATTACCTCAAAAGCCTGCCTCTACCCCCAACATCATCTCTCGCTTCTATAAAGAATAATTAATTTGAGGAAGTGTGCTTCCGTTTGCACCTCTAGCTCCCTGCTCTTGATGACTATTGGTAAATAAATGCATGTAAGTTTTGTATTTCAATTTTGTCATTATTACATTTTGGATTGAACAATACTACTACCTTCTTTAAAAACTATCTTTTTTGGGCATATCAGCATTTGATTCTCTCTTTTTTATTTATTTTTAATTGGTTCAGCATTGACTTACATAATGAAGGGGTTCGTTGGTTCACCTTCATACAAGCATACATATTGACAGGGTTACTTTAACCTGATCCTTGTCCAGGGTCTACCCTTTTACCCCACTCCCCAATCTCATGGCTCCTCTGTAGTTCCCCCAAGTTCCAGAAATTAGTGACTATATACATGTAGTGTACACATTGAAATTACTAGACTTATCTGCCTTCATACATATATTTG
>PVKS010042547.1:0-15374 GCA_004027875.1 Aplodontia rufa | reverse complement strand
TATCTTGCTGGAAGGAAAATAAAGAGGGAACATCAATTTAGGCCTTAAATAAAAGAGCAATATGTAAGGCTGTTGTTGGAATGGCTTCTCATCTCAAGGATAGCCCAAGTGTTCTAGAGAGGCCCCTGTGAGTAAAGGGCTGTCTTTCCTTCACACTATTTGTCCTTCCTGATGTTTATGATACATTGTCTGTTATGTCTCTCAATAAAAGCCTCTGTCTCATACACTGGGTTTCAGCCACGGCTGAAAGCACTATGGAAATTGTTTTTCTCTTCTTCCATCATCATTTATCTTTTCTTTTACTGCCCTAAAGAGGTGCTAACACGACTCTTAGCTTTGAAGGGCAGTTTTTCTTATCTGGCCTAGGTTGCAGCATGCTAATGTAAAAGATTAGGTTGATACTAAATTATCCCATTTCTTTAAAAAATGACACAGAAGACCTCTTTCACATGGCAGCGCCAACCAAATCATGTCTGACCCACTCCACTAGTGACATTTATGGAAAAGCAGGGCTACTGTTGGCTGTTTGCAGAGACGAAAGTGTCTTTGTCATATAATTGATATTCCCAAATCCTATAAGCATCATGCTCTCTAGAGAGCTATTTTTTTTTTTTAAAGTCCAGTGAGGTCAGGTGAGGTCATTTTTTTTGTCACAAATTTTGGGGACTTTGCAGGACGATTTTGAGTTCTGAATGCATAGCTTCTGATTTCCAAATATTTGTGTTTCTTTGTTTACTGTGTTTTTGTGAATAAAACTTCAAATGCCAAGATTTGAATCAGATATATCAGAAAGATAATTTCAGGTCTTGAAACAGAATACATCAGTGATCCTCAATCTCCAGAGTACATAAGACTCACTCAGGAAATGTACTGAACTCCATGTCTCTGAACCCTATCCTCCAGGATTCTGGTTCTGTGAGTTCGGGGGGTAGAGGGGCAAAAATCTGTATATCTAGGGGGTTTACAGGTAATGCATGCGTGCTTGTCCACACCTCCAAATAATGATGCAGGCTGCTTTGACTAGAGGACAAAATAGAATGTGATCATTTTTTCTCGTGTATGTTGTCTCTTTTCAAAATTTCCCCCAGATACAGAATACCTTTTTTAAAAAAAAGTTTTAAGAGAGAGAGAGTGAATCAATCCTATTTATTTTTCCATTTTTTTTCCTTGATACTTACTTGTACATGTGGTGCTGGAGCTCAAACCCAGATCCTCACGCATGCCAGGCAAGCGCTGAAACTGGTGAGCCACCACTCCAGCCCTAGAATACCTTTTCAAGGATCACCTTTTTCCAGTTGCTCAGTCAGTCATACTGAAACCTCTGCTTTGCATTTGTTGTTCCCTTTGTCTGAAAGCTCTTTCATTATCTTTTGCTGTGGCTAAATTTATGTTGCTGTTCAAAGGACATTTCCAGTAGAAGACAATCACTTGCTTTTGATTTGCTGAGGTTTTTTTTTTTCTGTGTTGAACATCCTGGACTTTCTCTCTCACTCACTGCCTTTCCATATTGTGTAAAATTGCAGGTCTTTCTGTTGAGATTGAAATTTTCATGTAGTTCTAAACCTTGTTTAGCAACCTCATTTTCATCTTCAAAATGAAAGGATTAGCAAACAGTAGTTTCACTATAATCACTTACTAATTGCAAAAGGGAAGACCTCAAAAGTCCAAGAAGCAGACCGGTACAAGGATAGAGTCATGGAATCTTCCAGAAATCATCTGCTTCGACTGACCCATTATATTGGTGGGAACTGAGACCCAGAGAGAAAAGCAGTAGATATCAGTATATGTCAATTAGTGCTTACTCCCTTCTTATCTCTTTCCCCTCATTCCAAGTTTTTGAAATTGCACCATCTTCAAAGACAAGAATAAAAGTTCTGTGTACAACCTGAGTTAATGGGTAACACATATTCTAGAACATGCTTCTCTGTCTAAAGGGTATGAAATGAAGGTGCACTGCTATTTCTGCATGAAATGGACTACCCCATTGTCCCTTCATTCACAATCACAGAACCTCAGTGCTCTTCCTCCATATGAGTTTTTAGGATACTTGTAGGTATCCTAGGCAGTGTGTCCCCAAAGCACTGTAACTGGAGATATGCATATAGGTAGCTTATTAAGGACTCTGGGGTTCACCTGTAAAGAAATGGAAGAAACGGTATGGGCAAAAAGAAAAGTCAAAACTTTACCTTTATGACACATGAAGAACTGGAGCTGAAGTTCCTGGAAGTAGTCAGAAACAGGAATATCATCGGCTCTCCTGATTGCCCTCTTCATTTGTTCTTTAATATTTCCAAGAGAGGCCCAAATGATGCTCTTAGAATATATCTCTATAAATTAGAAAGGTTCTGAGAATGCAATTGACAGGCCTGGGCCATACTGAATGATGTTGAACAATATGTTACAGACCATGTGTACAGTCTCATTTTTTTCTCTCCATGGTTTTATAGGTAGGCATGGTTTTACAAAAGAGGGGGCAAATGCCTCTTATGTTTTCAATATGAGAAGTGAGATTTGAAAAGGCCCTGTATTTTTCAGAAATTTTATATGTCTTCCAATTGGAGTGTCTAAAAAGTGGGACCTAGATTTGTTGAATTATTCAGTAACCTGTGGTTTTATCTAGAATCAGTTGCCAGAATACTGAGGAGACTTGAAACCATGATAGCAAAGCAGCAGCAGAATGGCTCAGGAATGCCTATCAAGGTGAAGTTCAGACTCACGAGGGAAGAAGAGGAAATAATCTGCATTTTCAATTCTTTGCAGAGCCATCCTGTGCACAGAGAGAAGGTTAGCACTGAGTAGGACTAGAATTGAATCAAGGCAGTTGAAATTGAATATTAAGACTGCTGTTCTCATCATTGGACTCATCGAAATATTTAGCCTTTTGGAGCAATACTCATAATTCAGCAGCTCAAGAAGAATTGCAATTCAACAATAATAACTGAAGCTTTGTTTTCTTGCCTGAAAGACACAACATTGCACATGTCACAATTGTGTGCTCAAAGAACTCCCAGGTTGGTAAGGAGAGATAGGGGTAAGTGAGTGTTCCATCATTGTGAACACTCGAGCTGGACACTGAGATGGTGCCTCTGTTAGTGGAGAAGCTAAGTCTCCTGTTGGAACGGTCAGATATGGTGTTTCCAAACTGTGTTCTGCAAAGAACAAGTGCTCCTCTGCATGTCAGTAGTTAACCAGAAGGAAAATAATTCTTTGGTTAAATGAGGTGGGAGACAATTAAAATCAAATGTTTCTTTTGGGTGACACTTCTCCAGGCTTTGAATATGAGCTTTGAGGATCTCCAAGGAGCTAATACAGTAGCCAATGATTCACAAACTCAGTTGACCATGAAACCCTTTTTTGCAGGCAAATTGTATTCCTAACCAATTAGGAAAATTCCAATGATGTAATCATTTCTGAACTTCTCTCTCACTCTGAAATTCTGTAATTACTCAAGCACCAAATGAGACAAGGAACTTTGAATTTAGTACTAATCTTGGAGCAAATCAGTGAATTTTTAAAAACGATTTCATTTCCTTTTCTGAGCTTCAGTTTAGTGTCCTTGGCTGAAAACATGATTATTGTTGCGACTTTTCATCTCCAATAGTTTGTGATTTTTATGGAGGCTCCAAGCCATCAAAGACAAGCCTCACCTATTTGACAGTTCTCCTGGGTCTGCCTTCTCCTAATGCTAGCAAGTTTCCAACCTGGTGGCATTGAAGAAGTACATATTGTTTCTGGTTGTTATTCTGTTGTATAGCAGCTTGAGGACAAGAAGCCAAAAGGACCTCCCATTCTGGATGTTTCCAATGATTTTGCAGACCTCAGCAATTCAGAATGTTTGAAGACACTACAGAGATGTGCAGTTCTGTGGTTGACCCCTCTCAAACAGTACATAATTCTGAAAAACTTGGAGCTTCTCCATTAAGCCATATTTCAGTTGCACATTTTAGGCATGCAATTTCATCCAAAAGCCATAATATAGCACTGCTGAGAATTTTTTTTCTTGCAAAAATATGCATTTGGACAAAACTAGTGAACCTAAAATTACAGGAATCAAATGTACCTTCTACATTAACCTAAGTGCTCAAGATCAAATGGTAAATCATGGAAACATAGAATTTGATGTCTTTCTAGAGATTTTGCAGTCCTAAGACTTCAATCTTCCCTAAAACCCTGTGAAATTTTTGCTTAATTCCCTGACTGCACTTTTGAAAAGCATGCTATTTCTGAAGCAGGCCCATCTGATGTTATACATCTCTTCACCAGGATGACCTCTCTGAATTCATCATACCCATTTGTATTTCTTGCTCAGCCTTCCAGGGATATGGAGGAAAGGGATGGATTTGTTATTTTCTTTCTACAGTTGTTTTGCGTTTTTAAATGAGATTTGTCTTGAGTTTTGAAGACAAAAAATGAATCACCCTCTGCCATATCTTACCAATTTCAATCTTTCAAAATAAGCATTCCCCATTTCTTTATTAGAACCAATGAAGTCAATTCAAGAGCACCCCAGTGTCTGAATTCAGAAAGTCCTGGAGTTCTAAACCCTACTCTTCTACCTGCTCCCAATGACCTGGTACTATCTCATGAATGCTATTGAGCTTTAGTGCCCTCATTTTTAAATGATAGACAATAATGATCCTATTGTGGGTTCGTTGGAAGGTGGGAATGTCAGGCAAATTACATGAAGCCTTCTCAGTGGTAAGAAGTCAGTATTCTCAGCTCTGTTCTATTTATGCCCCCATTGTCCTTCCTTCTCTCTTTATATAAATCTGATAAGACAGTGTTGTAGTCAGCTCTTTTTCCTACTGTGACCAAAAGATCTAAAAAGAACAATTTTAGAGGAGGAAAATTTTATCCAGGGGCTCATAGTTTCAGAGGACTAAGTCCATAAATTACCAGTTCCGCTCCTTGGGGCTCAAGGTTAAGCATAACACCATGGTGGAAGAGTGTGGCAAAGGAAAGCAGCTAGGACAGGGCACCAGGAAGCAGAGACAAAGAGCTCTGTTCAACAAGGACAAAATATAAGTCGCAAAGGCATGCCTCCAGGGATCCACCACTCCTGCCATACCCTACCTGCCTACAGTTATACTCTTTATTAATCCCTATCAGGGGATTAATTCACTGATTGATTTAAGGCTCTTATGACCCAGTCATTTCACCTCTAAACCTTCTCGCAATTTCTAGCATATGAGCTTTTGGGGGATACCTCACATCTGAACCATAACAACATGAGATGGCTTCAATATCCCTTTATCATGTGATGCTCCAGCTTCCTGCCCCAGAAAATTGAAGGTCAAGAGATAAATATGATTCTAGGAGGCTTTTTAATTCCCTGATTTGGGCCACTACATTAATGTAGCTATTCTATAACATTAAAACAGTGCATTTTTCTTTTGACATCATAATGCAAACCAAAGAAAGAAGAACGAGAATGTTTTTCAATCTGGTATTGATATTGGTGAGCATGCATTTGGGGAAGCTAAAGCACTCACTGTAGTTGGACACTAGCTAATTTCTTTGAGGATATTTTATTATGGAGCCAGTGTTCTGAAATGCCAGCATCTGAAGAAGCAATGTGATTACTTTGTCTTTTTCATTTCAATTATTTTTTTCAGAAAAGTGATCATTTTTCATTATGAAGTAAAAATTTGAATGCTCTGGACTAACAAAGAACAAAACAAGGAAACAACATCTCTCTGTGAGGTCTGAAGTCAAATTTAATCACATTGGAAGCAAAGCAGGTCCCTAGACTGTAATGGGGGCCTGGGTCCGGCTCATGCTTTATGCTGAATTGACTTGAGACTTTGGGATGCCAAAGCTTGTCCTTCTGTGGTCCTTTGTGTCCCTCATCTAATTATTAAGAACACAGCCAGGTGAAGTCAAAGGGCTCTTAGTCCTTTATTTCTAGTTTTTAAAATTGGGAAGAGCCTAATCAGGGGAGCTACTTCCAAATGTCCAGTCTAAAGAACTTCCCCCAAAAGGGGAGGAGAAAATACTCATTGGACCTTAGACAAAGTCAAGGTCACAGCTGGTGGCTGGAGAGGTGAACATTATCTCTTTTCAGTTTGAGAGAGGGAAAACCTACTTGCCCAAAATCTTAGGGACCAAGTGACCTACCAAACTCAAGTAACAAAATTGAATGTCATTTACCTCCTAGTCTAGCTTTCTTTCCCTTTTATTCTTAAGATCCTTCAAACTATTCAGTTGTTTTCACTTTTTTGTCTTAGCTACGTACAATTCTGAGTCTATAGTAAATAAAGATGCAGGAAATGGCAAGATAGTATTCACAACATGTCATTTTTTTAATAAGGGACTGAACCCAGAAGTGCTTAACCACTGTGCAACATCCCCAATCATCATCATTATTATTATTAGTTTATTTTGAGACATGGTCTCTCTAAGTTTCTTAGGGTCTCCCTTCACTAAGTAGCTGAGGCTGGTTTTAAACTCATGATCCTCTTGCCTCTACCTCTCAAGCCACTGGGATTACAGGTGTGCACCACTGCACCCAGCAGAAGATGTCATCTTTAGATACGCTGTTGAGATGACATTCAATGTCTAGCATTAGATTAGTTTTATATTTGGAAGCTTTTTCCTGTTTCTTAAAGTATTATCCCATAATGTTATGAAAAGATTCTCTTAAAACAAAGTTTTCTGAATGATGTGATGTAAATTACAAATTTATACTCTGAATTTTTCTTCTAGAATCTATTTGATTAAAATATGGAATATGGAGCTGAGGAATTAGTTCCCTGCCAGAGTGTTTGCTTATCATGCATAAAGCTCTGGATTCAAACCTCACTGTCACAAAAAGAAAAAAATGATTAAATAGTGTGAAGTTACAGGAAAACACACTTGTGGAGAATACTCAGAGTTCATCTTATTGACTATGAATTTTAGAGATTTTGTGCACTTGAGTAAAACCTTCACTGAAATATACTCAGTTTCCTTATATAGAAAGAACATTAAAAGCTTCAGTTTTCATACTTATGATAGTAGGGGGAGAAGGGAGGGAGGCAGAAAGAGAAGAGAGGGATGGGGGGTTTCAATACAAAGGGGAATGAACACTCAACTCCCATTAGAAGCCTTCCTATACACAGGCAGGGAAACTCAGAATTGTCAACAATTATTATACACGTATATGTTCATTTCAAACTATAATATGTTGGGATTACAAAGGAGATGTGAGTTTGGGAAATAGAAGTAGAGGGTAGATTCTGGTCTAGGATGGGCCTTAACTTACTATCTCACTATGTCCATATCCATGTATGCATGAATATATAATAATTCCTTCCAATATGTAAGGCTATGTTGAACTAATAAGAAAAGGCTTCAGTTGCCTTATATTAAAAAATAAATAAAGTTGCTATACCCTAGAGTTCTAGATTTAAATGTGTTGGCATATTACAATCTATTGAATAGTTCCTGGTATATAAAGGATCCAAATAAATGCACAGATTTTTCTGTCAGCAAGAATTGAACCAAAGCAAAAGTTCATAAATATTTCCATCCATATCCTTCAGTGAACTTTTCTTGAGTTATCTTTAGGGGGAGCTACTGATTTCAAAGTATATCTGAAAAAGTTTTTCAATGACTTGAATTTATATTTGAGCCTGGCAACTATCACCAGCCTACAAATCAAGTTCATTTACTCTTCCTATTTTAAAGTCCTTTCATAAAATATAGTTCAATTACATATCAATTTGTACATTTCTTTTTTTCACCCACAGAAAGAAAATTGTAAAAAAAAACACTTTACATTTCAATGAGAGTACATATATTCCTTAAATCCATAAAGTACACATTCACAGGAAATAATGGTAAAATCTAATTCACAATACTCCAGTCTTTGGGCCCATGGAGAAGAGAAAAGAAAAATATTCCTGAAAATCTGAAGTATAAATGGTTCAAAGCTCTATTAATACTTGAACAAGGAGTTGAACATGTGTCAGAGAAAATGCAATTATGCAAGAGATTTTGGCTTTCAGACTTATGTGCATAATGGTATGGGCTATTTTAAAACAAAGTATTTACTATTTCTTTCACTTCTAATACCAGAATAGTTTCAAAAGTTTGAAAAGAACTATTAACAAAATTACAACTCTGTCAGGAATTACGCTGGATTCTTTACAAAATCATCATCCCATTAAATCAACACAAGAACCCAATGACTTAGTAATATTTGTACCTATTTTGTAGACAAGAGAATTAAAGCTCAGAGAAGGATAGCACTTTTTTCTTCTTCAAATTGTTATAGCTTGAAAATATAATCTCTCTCAAGTTTGAAGTGGGTTCAGTAAGATTTGAATTCACAATTTTTGGTTTGCCTGGCAGAAGCAATGCTATTAATTAAGCTTTAGCACTACAAAGCCCTGTAATTTAAAGATTTATTTTGTGGTCTATTTTGCTATGAGTTTTCTCAATGTCCTTTCCACTTTCTATGTCTGTTCTAGTACCACCCTTGAGCCTTCTTCAAGCTTTTCCTTGAGTGCTGCTTTCTCATCAAGACCCACAGACTCTACCATCTTGAAGCTTGCAATAAGTCTTTTTTCTTGCATATCCTGCTGTCCCTGGTCTACATTGTTGGTTTTTTTCCCCATAGTTCTTTCCAATGTCTAACAAGCTGTACAATTATTTACTTGTTAGTTTATCACTCCTTTTATTTTTCTTTAGAATGTCAGAAGCATATTGGAGGGAGCCATGTATGCTTTAGTTCGCCTATAAATTCCATCCTTGAAAACAGTATCTGGCATACAAAAAAAAATACTGTATAATGTTTGCTGTAAGAATTGCTAATTAAGCATATCATTCTGTCTGCTGTTATTGAATGTGGCTTCAGAATCTTTCTCAACATCATCCTATGCTTTGCCATTACCATTGGATCTGAGCTGTAACTTAAGTTAGAATTTTAGCACTGTTTCCTAATCTATAAAGTTTAATGGGAGTGATTCCCTCCTCCTCAAGGCTTTCAGGAGGATAAGTGAGTCAACCAATTTATGAAAAGTGCTTCACACAGTATGTGGTCTATTGTAGGTATGCAATATTATTTCTAGCAGTTATCTCCTGGCTTTTGTTTATCTGGCTTATAACACATGTTTATAAATAGATCAAGTCAAGGCAAATGTAAGAATTAATGTTATCAAGATAATCACTTTGATTATCCACATTATTCTGATATGTGAACACTTAATACTATCTCATATAAAAAGTCTTCCTTAAACCTTCAATGAAAAACCATGTATTCATTCACTTCATTCCCAGAATACCTATACAAGGCTTCAGATATTCCCTTATGATTATATACTATTCCTCTATTCACAAGACAGTTCTTCCATAGCAGGGTCTTTGTTTTTACATTTTTTATTCCTGCTTACTCAGATAGTATCTGGCACACAGCATATATTTAATACATATTTGCTACATTATTAACATAATTATAGCACTTTGGTGCAGATAATGAACTTGTAATTTCCAAGTTCAACCCTCAAATACAGATGTTGAAACTGAAGCTCAGAGAAGGGAAAGGAATCACAGAAATAAAGCAGCTTGTTACTGTATAATTTTTTTAAAGAAAGAAGGACAGTGAGAGAGGGAGAGAGAGACAGTATCAATTTTTATTGAGTTTTTCACATGACATTCATTGCTCTGACACTTAGTTGTGTATGTAGGTGCTGGGGTCTGAAACCATGTTCTTGCACGTGCCGGGCAAGCGCCGTAACCACTGACCCACCACTCCAGTTCTACTGTATGATTTTTAATGCATAAATTTTACTAACTTGGATTCCTTTTTGACATAAAAACTTCACTTTTCAATTTGGTATATCTTAACGTTATTTATTAACTTGCTTTCCTTTTCTTTATATCCATGGTTACCAATCAAGATGCACCTTAGCTCAAGACAAGCTTGCATGAGCACTTTCTTTGGAAAGCAAATTTCAGCTGGATAATTCTATGTAAGGGGGTCAGAGGGAATCGTGCACAAAGTTGACAATGTGTAATATCTAGCCAGTGACTGAAATGACTAATCCCTGGGGATGACTGAGTCACAAAGTCCATCTTCGAATGAAATGTTTTGCAGTCGACTGTTTGCTTCAGAGAAGACGCATATTCCCCCTTGAATCTGCTTTCTACTCTCAGATCAGAGCTGGGACCTTGCCTGCCTTAGACCCTCCTCACAGGTTTCCAGCATGGAGATGCAGCTTGTCCAAGCATCCACCAACTGTGGGTGTCATGGTTCCTTGCTTAATTAACCAGTGTTCTCCCAATGTTAGCTTGTATATGTCCAGAGACAAATCACTGTTACTTGCAGTGAACTGGATTGAGAAATAAATGCCTCAAGCTAACTTTGATCCATTGGTCAGAGTTCTCTTGTCAGGATCACAAAGCATAATATCACTCCCCATCCCATCCCATCCCATCCTATCCCCATCCCAGCAGAAAATAGGATGTTTGGAAACACTGATGATTTCCTCTTTCTCCCTGGAACACATATCCATCTAAGTCATGTCTCCTCTGAACCAAATGTCATTCTTGCTCAAGCTATTTTAAATGGGTAGTAAAATAAAAATTCTCAGTCTCTTTCTTTTCTTTGATGGTAAGAGCCCTTTGATTTACCATGAAAGATTGGTTTTGGGCTACCAAAATGAAGGGGTGGGTTGTCCAGTAACAAACATATCATTCATGGGTGTCTTTCAGAAAGTCTCGTTCCACATCATTAAAGTGGAGTGTGGGAAAGGAAAAGGAAAGGGAAATGGTATTTATGCAATATCTACTTTGTTTTGGTCACATTATACTGATTAAGACCTGGATCATCACAACAATCTTTTTAAGTACATATTATTATATCCAATTTTGTAGGTGAGAAAACTGAGACTCCAGGGTTTTATGTAACTCATCTCAAACCAAACAGCAAGAAAGTGGTAGAGCTGGAATTTGAACTCAGGTCTGCTGAATTCCTCTGACCATTGTCCTGGCCCTTTGCCCAGCAGTCTTCTCTCTTGGTTAGATATTTGCTTTTTTGATTTCCCTGTGAATACCTCCCATGAACCATAAACAACATGGTCTTCCAGTAAATTATCCAGAAACTTACTAGAAGGGCCAAAAGTGGCCAAATGAATGATGTATCTTGCCCAGTTGTCTGTGTCTAAATATGGTCCCCAAAAGACAGAGCCATGTGATCATTGAATGTGGTAACCAACATTTTAAACAGATTCTCCTTGTGAAGTGCTACTCTGCATGAGCGACACAATCGTCATCTTCTCGGGCTCATCTCAGACTGTGCTTCCTTTACATGTCCACCTCTCACTGACAGAGGGTTTTTCGTTTTTATACTTTTCTCTTTACCTTTCTTCCATTTGCATCACTCATTTGTCCCCATTGTTTTAGTGTCTCTTATTTAATCAATCTGATTGGCTTCAGCCACATTTATTCCAGACTACCTTCTAGAGTGCATCAAGAGGTATTTTGGAACGATATCTGAACAGGCCACCTCCTTGATAAACATGTTTTGAGTGCTGACATATTTCCTCATGCAGGAAATTCTCTAGGCTTTTCTCTTAGTCTAACTTTGCTTCCTCCTTCCCATGAAGGAGAAAGTAAACCAATTGGGAGGTGATGGAGTTTGGTTTACATTTCTTGACTGGGTGGAGTTAATCTATTGAAAGAACATGAACACTAAGAACACTAAGATTTCACTCTTCTGGGGGCTGGTCTGGTGGCTCATTGGTTACCACACTTGCCTGGCATGCCCAAGTATGTGGGTTCAAACCCTAGCACCCTTGTACTACAAGTGTCAAAGCAAGGAGAGCCATGTGAAAAGCTCAATAAAAATTGATTCTCCCCACCCCCAACACTGTCCTTCTCTCTCTCTCTCTCCCTCTCACTCTGTCTTTTTAAGAATTCAGTCTTCTGGTCTTTCTGTCAGGGACCAATGTGATATAGCATATTGTGTGACCTAGCCAATTCTAAGTCAAGAATGTGTGCATTGCAGATTAGAGTTTTTTCTTGTCCTCTCGGTACCAGTCAGTATGGGTGGTTTTTGCTGCAGTTAAAACTATATATATATCTTGTTCCACCAAATTTCAGTGACTTTAAACAATAAATATAAACTTTTCTTTTATGCTATATGTCCACGAGAAGTCATCAACAACAGCACAGCCTCATTTTTATCATAGGATGACCACAGCTGGTCATCAGGACAGAGGGGAAGAAAAAGCAGATATGGCAAACCTCTTAATGATTCTCCCAGTTTCTGCTTAGACACATGTCATTCTGCTTACAGCACACTGGAAAAACATGTCATCTGGCCACATTGGAGTTAGAAAGAGTGGAATGGCATAACTACATCAGGTACCTAAGGGAAATGCAGCACATGTAAGTGGCTGTAACATTACACCAGGCCAGACTAGCAGTTGGAACAAAGGCATTAGCAAGTCCATTTAGTCCCATAGTTTAGCTAAATAATCCAGCTTAGTATTTATTCATTAAAAAACAAAACATGATGTTTGGAGCTGATGTTTAGAAGGGGAAAGTGATTTATTCCTCTCTATCAAGCTTATGAAGGAGCCAGGACTAGAAGATAACATGTTTTCCACTAATTGAGGTTGCTTCTGAACTTTATCGGCCATGCCTGCCATAACCTAGGTGCCCAGTACATGCCATAGAATTGAGTCAAATTTACATGATCCAGTGGCCAATCTCTCCCTGAAATGCATTTTTGTTTCACTTCAATGAGCCCAGATTCCACCTGTGTGCTATGGGGTAGGAAACTGCCATACTCTTCACGCAGACCTGTGCAATCAACAAGTCCTTTATCCCTCACTCAGCCTGTGCAGATACACATTTTGGCTCCTATACTAAGCTTATATCTCCAGACCCCCAAAGCAATAAATGAAAAACAGAAAAATGTCTCAGGAACAGGAAAAGACTCCACGTGCCACCCCTCAGCCTTAGTTTAATGTTAATCCATTTCCCTATTTCTAGGCCAACAATATTCCCCCTCAAGCCACAGCCCCTTCCCTCTCTGGAGGAAAGAATAGGTATTTCTTGAATTCATTTAATGTGTTTTTCTTCTCTTCAGTCATCCTCTCAAATAACGTCTTCCATATGTCTGTGAGCCATTCTGTTAAAGAACTGTGCCCAAAGTCCTTATTTATTCTGAGCGGGTTGGAATGGCAGCCTTAAGTCTAGTATTTCCTCACGTTTGACAGCTTGAATTACAGACTTTGGGTACATTTAACGTAATCCATTCATGTGGAATGGCTGTTGTTCCTCTCATAGTAGTTTGGAAATATAAATATTTACAAACCTCTAAGACAAAGGCCCTTACTGACAAGGTCTCTAAAGCAACAGCTCCCTCGACAGGAACCTCTCCACTTAAGAGTTTTCCACTGATACAGTCTCAGTTCCCCTGAGTCATGTGCACTCCATTTAATGTTAATGGAATTTCTGTGAAATCATTGAAATGCATTTTTCTGTATATCCAAAGAGGGAAGGGAGAAGAGAGGGAACATGGAGGGCAGAATTCTTTTGATCAACAGGGTAGTCAGTTCCTTTAAGAATGGCTAGAAATAAAGCTTCTGGAACTGTAGGGAACCCTCTAAACTTATGGGGGTTCTTACCTCTTGGATGCCTTCCTTGTTTCAGGCACAATAAAAATACTTTGCATACCATGATCTATTGATACCTCAAGTTTCTATCATTCATGTCAAAAGTAAGGCTTTAAGAGATAAATGGACTCACCCAATGTCAAATCTCTGGCAAGTGAAGAGTCCAGGAATTTGATTACAGAACTTGCGCTTTCACATAGAAGTGAAGGGCTAGGAGAGTATTGCCTGTAAGTTATTTGGATATAAAGAGATCAGGCAATGCTGGAAGAATGTACATTTCTGGAATATTTTTGTCTTAAGTACATATAAGTTTCAATAACTGCATTAGATTGCTTCCATGCAAGCCAATTTCCTTTACTTAGTCAATCTCTAACTATCTCTGCTCAACTTTTTAAAGATATATTCATTTTTGTTAGTTCAGATTAGTTTCAGCTGTATATAAAGGAAAGAACAACACCTTAAAATAAGAGAGAAGACCAGTTCTCATTTTAGATCAGATTGGGGAACAGGTATAAATTTGGTATGGGGATTCTATTTGTATCACTGATACAGGATCTTCTCACCCTTTACTCTATCACCCCCAGGGTGTGTACCTTATCTTCTGAATGAAAATGGTAGTTAGAGTGGCATCCATCAAAACTTTACTCTAAGCATTGGGAAGAACAAAGAAGAAAGGAAAGGGTCAGGCTGAATCAATGGCTCAGCAGGTGAAGCACTTGCCTGGCATGCACAAGGACTTGGGTTCAAACCTTAGTACCACATACACAACTAAGTGTTGGAGAAACAAAGACCAGACTGAAAAATCTCTCTCTCTCTCTCTCTCTCTCTGAAAAATATCTCTCTCTCTCTCTCTCTCTCTCTCTCTCTCTCTCTCCCTCCTTCCCTCTTAAAAAGAAAGGAAGGACATGGAGTTTTTCTTTTAAGGAGACTTACCTCCCATACAGTACTTCAGTTCGTGACTCTTTTGTCAGAACATGACATTATGACAGCTAATTGCATGAGACAATTGTGGTCAATGCAATCTTGTAGGTGAGCAGTGATATGCTCACCTAAAGAGGGTAACTCAATATTCCTGTGAATGTGACTGTGAAACTTAGTCTGGTTGACAGTCACTGAGATCACAATTAGAAATCTTAACTACTGCTTTAGAATCTGTCTTGGCTAAAGAGAAATTTAGTTGAATAAATATTGGGCTTCAACTGACAGTCTTGGCTCACTGTATTCCAAATCTTAGCTTTGATGTGAACCTGGGGAAGTAAAAAGAAGTGCTAAATTTGGCCTTAAGTAGATCTGTGCTTAATTCTCTTTATCTTTTAATAGGTATTCATGGTACAGGCTGGAGATATACATATACTCAGGTACACATATACTTGAAAAGGAAAGCAAGATTTCCTCTCTGTATCCCATACAAATCACAAAATCTTATCACATATGGAGTGGACAGCACAAAAGCAGCAATTTCCCCTCTGAGTGAGGCAAAGGGTTTAACTAGCACTGTATGCCCTATCAGTAGTGTGCAGAGTCTCAGGTAAGCAAAGTTGAGGCACAAGACCCAGAAGAAAGTGCAAGGGCAAGAGCCACGACCACCTCAGTGTTGGGTTTCCTCTAGATCCAACATGTTAACCTGGGGCAGAGGAAAATGAGCCTGTAGATAAATCCCACATCCAGAAGGGAAGCTAGATTTAAAAAGTGGAGACTTTGAAGAATAAAAGAACTTTTTATTTTTAAAATCTTCATATAAAAATAGCACACAGGAGATGACCCCAG
>PVKS010042546.1:0-15355 GCA_004027875.1 Aplodontia rufa | reverse complement strand
TTTATTTTTTATTTTAAATCAGAGTCTCCCTAAGTTGCTGAGGCTGGCTTTGAACTTGCAATTCTCCTGCTTCAGCATCCTGAGTTGCTGGGATTACAGGTATGTGCCACCATGCCTGGCTCATTTTTCTTATTTTTGATTGATCTAACGGATATTGTACTTGCTCAAAATAATAACAACAACAATGTATTTAATTATGTGTAAGTAAACTCAGTGACACAAGGGACAGGAGGGAGACATCAGGAATAGTTTGTCATTATTAAGTACTTGCACTGCCTGTCAAGCAGCACAATATTATATAAAAGTGGACTTGGGGGGCTGGAGCGGTGGCTTGGCGGTTGCAGCACTTGCCCGGCATGCTCGAGTACACAGGTTTAAATCCCAGCACCCATGTGTCAGGGCAACAAAAGCCATGTGAAAAACTAAATAAAAGTTGATTCTCTCTGTCTATCTCTCTCTCACTGTCCTTCTCTCTTAAAAAAAGAAAGTGGACTTGGGTTAGTTATGAATGTATAATGCAAATTCTAGGGTAATCCCTAAAACATTTTTTAAAAGCATAATTGATATGCTAAGAAAGAATGGAATCATAAAATGCTCAACTCAAACCACAAAAGGCAGAAAAAGTGCTGAAGAAAAAGCAGAAACAAAGAACAAGGGTAACAAGTAGAAAAGAGCAGCTAATATGGTAGCTATCAATCCAGCTATTTCAATACCACTTTAAACATCAGTGGTCTAAATGAACCAATCAAAAGATGAAGATTGTCAGAATGAACCAAAAACCAAGACCCTGCTAAATGTTTCCTACAATCAGCCATTTTTTTTTAAAGAGAGAAGGATAATGAAAGAGAAAGACAGAATTGACTTTATTTAGTTTTTCATGTGGCTTTCGTTGCTCAGACACTTTGTTGTGTACATGATGCTGGGTTTTGAACCCAGATCCTCATGCATGCCAGGCCTATGTTGAAACCACCAAGCCACCACTCCAGCCCCACAAGCAACCATTTTAAATATAGCAACACATATAGATTTAAAGTAAAAAGGGTTGGGAGTATAGCTCAGTAGTAAAGTGTTTGCCTTACATAGATGAGGATCTGGGTTTAATCCCCAGCACTGAAAAACATATTTTTAAAAGATGGTAAAAGAAATGCCATGCAAACATTAAAATTAAAATTGAATGGTTATACTAATTTCTGAGCAAGGAGAGTTGCCAGGAATAAAGAGGGACATTATACAATGATAAAGGGTGAATATTCCAAGAAGACACAATAATCCTTAATGTGTCCCAATCTAGTAACAGACCATCAAAATATGTGAGACAATACTGGGGAGTGATATTGGCCAAATTATATTGCTATATTGTGTGTATGAATGAATTTGTAACACAAATTTCATATTTCATGTACCAATAAAAATTTCATGTACCAATAAAAATGCTGAAAAAATAGTAAGAAGACCTACTGCACTGGAAAAAAGAAAACTAGATTCACTTCAAAAGAAATTAAGCTGTGTTCCACTGGGTATTGAATATTAAATTCAGTTGTTTCATTCACATATATATATATGATATACACGTATATGATACATATGCATTTTATATATATATGGCAATATGATAAGAATAGCAGAGAAAGAGATGAATCCACTATTATATTTGGAGATTTCTACTGTTCTCTGTAATAAATTGACAGATCCAGCAGCCAGAAAATCAATAAGGACATAGTTTAATGCAAAAGCACCGTCAATCACCTGGATATAGATGACATCTATGGGTTACTTCATTTAACAACAGCAAATTACACATTTTACTCAAGCTCACATGGGATATTCACCAAGACAGACTACCTTATAGGCCATAATACTCATCTTCATAAATTTAAATTGTTTACTCATATCACAGGAACCAAATTCAGGTTAGCCAAAATAAATATAGTCTCTGAAAGAATATTTTGTTAGAGAACATTCCATCATTTGTAGGACTTCAGAGTTAGTGAAATGAACATCAGAAAGATAAATGGAATGCTCAACTTTGTATGTTACTAGGGAATTAATAAAACAATGAGGTACCGCTCTATCCCTATCAGAGGGGCTAAAATCTAAACACCGAATGCTGGCAAGGAAGTGGAACAAAGAAACTCATTGTGGTAGGAATGCGAAGTGGTATAGCCACTTTGGAAAATGGTTTGGCAGTTTCCAACAAAATTAAGCATATTCCACCATATGATCCAGCAATCATATTCTTTGTTGTTTACCCAAATGAGATGAGAACTTATGTGCACACAAAAAAACTGCTCACGGATATTTACAGTAGCTTTATTCATAATTACCAAAACCTGGAAGCAAGCAAGATGTCCTTTAGGAGCTTAATGGAAAAACAAAATGTGGTACATGCATGCAATGGAATGTTATTCTTCAACAACAAGAAATGGACTGTATCAAGCCATGAAAATACAAGGAGGAAATGTAAATGTAAAAAAAATAAATGAATGAAGCCAAATCATATGTACTATATGATTTTGATTATACAGCCTTCTGAAAAATACAAAATTATAGAGACGGTAAAAAGATCAAAGGCTGCAAGAGGTTAGGTAAGGAGGGAGAGAGAGAGAAAGGAACAGGTAGAGCACAGTGGACTTTTAGGGCAGTGATACTGTATAATATCATTGTATCACTATAATGATGAATATGTAGATTATATATTTGTCAAAACCGTAGAATTACAGCACAAAGAGTGAACTCCAATTTAAGCTGTGGACTTTAGTTAACAATGATGTACCAATGTTGATTCATTAATTGTAATATACTAATACAAAACAGAAAAAATATAGAAAAATTGTATGTGAAGGAGGAAGAAATATATGGGAACTTTCACTGCCTTCTGATCAATTTGTAATTTCTGATTTTTATCTAAACCTAATAGTTACCTAAAATATACTTAAAAATAAAGGCAAAAAGTTCATCCCAATCTATTCACCCCCTCAAACTACATATTGAAATGTAGTTTCACCAACCCAGAGACTGGGTAAAAACTAACAAAGGTAAAGTACAAAAAGCGTTGTGTAAGATGGGCAGTGGGTCAACTCATTCCAAAAGAGAAGCAAAGAGCCAGATGCCTTTATGTGTCTGTCAAATGCCAAAGCAGAGGGGCTTGGAAGGACCGTTCTGATCAGCATATGACAAAATGAATTTGAAACTTGGGAAAGATTTGAAATTTAGAATCCAAAGACTTGGAATCCTGGTTCCACAAAGTTTGATATCACAAGTCAATTAGTTTACCTTCTGTGAGCCCCGGTTTCTCAGGCATAAAGTGAATATAATAAATTGTGAAAAGGCTTTTAAACCCCAAACAACTACACAGAGGGAAGTTGTTATTGTTATTACATTCTGAATATATATTGCTGTACCCATCTCCTCAATGAGAAAATTAAAAAAAGGAAAACTTTATGGAAAGATTGATTGCTAGTGGCTGTTTCTGGCAAGAGATGAACATTGCAGTAAGAACAAAAAAATACAAGGCTCAGACTTCTTGGGGTTTTTGGCTTAGCCCTCAGTTAATCATAATAGCTCCAAATGCTGGCCAGCAGCACAACACAATCACATTTAGTTAGGCTCTTTTGCAATGTTATGGAACATGAATTGGAAAGAGAAGTCCTGGGGTGCGATGCACCTGGGACTCCCAAAAACGCTGTTGAGACTTAGCCAGGAGAGGCCATAGAGGTGTTCCAGTCATGTAAAAGAAGTGATTTTGTGAACCAAGTATTTCTACTTGGCTGGACATCAGAAAAATGGCCCAGCTAGTAGGAGGTGAATGTAGTGTTCCTGCAAACTCAGACACATCCTCCGTGACTTCTACTGGAAATACTGCTATGCTTTTGGTGAATCGTATTCCAAAGATAAAGACAGACTATGCTAGCTGTTGTTGTTTTTCTTCTCGACTACATCCTTCTAAAAATAAATCTTCATGTGTAACTATGTACTTTAATGAGTGAATGTGTTACTACAGATTAACACATGGACTCCTACTTAAAGCCAACACTCCCCCCTTCCCTATATACCAGTGGTTCTCAAGTGTAATGGCCATTTCAGCAGTATTACCTGGGATCTTCTTAGAAATACAAATTCTGAGGTTTCATTCCATATCCTGTGTTTAGGTTTGCTTTTGAGGTGTCCCCTGAAAGCTCACATGTGAGACATTGTAGAAATCTATAGAGATGAAAAGATTAGATCATAAGAGCTATAACCTAATCAGTGGATTGATCCATTTGATGGATTAATAATTTGAAAGGACTACTGTACTAATGGTAACCTTAGGCAACTAAGGTGTGGCTGGAGGAAGCACGTCACTGGGGGGTGTGACTTTGAGGTTTACATTTAGTATCTCAGTAGCTCTCTGCTTCCTGTATGCCATGGGCTAAGCAGCTTTCCTCTCTCTGACCCAGGGGCACTTAACTACTGAGCTGCATCCCCGGGTCTTTTAATTACTTTAAAATTTTTTTAAAAAAAATTTTGAGACAGGATCTTGCAAAATTACCTAGGGCTTCGCTAATTGCTGAGGCCGATTTTGAACCTGTGATCCTCCTGCCTCTCCCTCCCAAGTCACTGAGATCAGAGATGTGTGCCACCATTCCTGGCTCTGACCTACTCTTCTTCCGTGGTATTTTGCTTCATCTTGGGGAGTTGGCTGGTCCTCTGAAACCATGAGCTACACTAAACATCCCCCTTCTAAATTGTTCTTGTTGGGTATTTTGGTCACAGCAATGAAAAGCTAACTAACATATCCAATGAATCAGAAATTTGAAAGCAAGGGCCCAGCAATCCATGTTTTTACAGGCCTTTTAGAGGATTCTGACTAGCATTCAAACCAGTAACTACTTCCTTGGCCTATTTGAGAACAGCTCCAGCAATTCTTCCTTTCTCTCTCTGTTGGATCATCCCATCAGCACACATTTTCCGCCCAAAGCAGTCATTTTGTCAGGTTAGCTCTATTCTTTGCTTCACTGTACTTTGGGTAAACAATGTTTACCCAAAACTTGTCAATGTTTTCCTCCCAATTTCCTTTACACTTATTCAAATTAGGTTTACCACCAAAGCTCTAAGAAATGGCTCCAGTTAAGTTACCCAATGGTCTCCATGCTGCTAAATCTAACGGTAGCTCTCAATTTGCATCTTACTAGATCATTCTGTCTTCCTGGGGAATGCTCCCTCATTTGAATTTTAGGACTCCACCCTATCCTGGTTTTTCTCCTAATCCCTGAACTCTTCCTTTTTCCCCTTCTTTATGGGTTTTTCTCTCTACTTGACTTCAATGTTGTATGCTACAGAGCTGAATTTTTTAATAGTTCTTTACCTGAACCTACCCCCTTAAGTGATCTTATTTTTATTCTATTTCAAATATGAACTACATGTTTACGACTCCCAAATTCATATTTCCAACCAAGAAATGTCCTTTGAACTCTAGACTCTTTTGTACCAGTACCTAGAGACGGCTCCATTTGGATATCAATTCATTTTACCAAATTTACTACATCCTAATTTGATCTTTTGATCGCTCCTAATCACACAAAGATTCTTCCATCCATACTTTTTCACATTTCAGTGATGAAATGCTGTCTTTCCAGTTGCAAAGGCTGAAGAACTTGGAGTCATCTTTTATTTTTCTATTTATGACATAACACGTACCCCGTCTAACAGGATTTTATATTGGTTCTACTTCAAAATATAACCGGAATTAGACCACTTCTTTCTTTTGCCACCACCCTGTCCCCAGCCACCATCAACTCTCACCTAGATTACCGAAACTTCCTTGTGCATGTGTTCCTGTTCTCTTCATTACTTTTCTACAGTTGATTTCTCAAAAACTAGGACAGTCCATTTAAAACATGACCAGAGCATGTCTTATGTAATGCTCCCTGTTTCATCCAGTGTCAAAGTCAATGTCCTCCCCTTTAATTGCCTCTGGGCCTCATCTCCTGGCCCTCTCCCTCTTGCTCCTGCTGAGCTACATAATCTACTCCATCTTGCGTATCCTGCTCTTTTTCTTTTTCTTATAATTTTTACCACCTTTAACCTATTTTTTGATTAAACTATGGACTTATTCCATTTGTGTTTCTATAACAAAATGCCTTAAACTGATAATTTATAAATGATAGATATTAATTTCCCACAGTTCTGAAGGTTGGGAAGTCCAATATCAATAATAATATTATTATTCTGTGTTAGTGGTGGTTGAAATGGGGGTGCTTAACCACTGAATCACATTCCCAGGCTTTTTTTTTTTTTTACTTTGAGACAGGGTTTTGTTAAGTTTCTGAGGCTGGCCTTGAACTTGTGATCCTCTTGCCACAGACTCCTAAGTCACTGGGATTACAGGTGTGTGCCAACACATCCAGCTTTGAAACCTTATTTATTTATTTATTTATTTATTTATTTGCAGTGCTAGGGATCAAAACCAGGGCCTAATGCTTGTTAGACAAGTACTCTACCACTGAGCCACATCCCCAGCCTTGAAATCTCTTTAATAAGGGCACTAATTCCATTCATGAGGACTCTCTCACTTCTGAAAAGGCCCTACTTTTGTTTTGTTTTTTGTTTTAAAGAGAGAAGGACAAAGAGAGACAGAATCAATTTTATTGAGTTTTTCCACATGGGTTTCATTGCTCTGACAGTTGTGTACATGGGTGCTGGGGTTTGAACCCATGTACTTGTGCATGCTGAGCAAGCGCCATAACCGCTGAGCCACTGCTACAGCCCCCGAGGCCCTACCTTTTAATCACTACTTTGGAGTTTAAGTTCCAACATATGAATTTTGGAGGGACATATATATTCAAATTAGCACTGATCTTCCTTCTCTTGACAGAATATAAAAGTATCACAAGGACATAGATTGTTGTTATAGATAAATCCCCCGAAACCAGAGCAGTTCCTTGCACATGGTCCATACTCAATAAATATTTGTTCAAGTTCAGTCGAATGAATAAATGCATGTGGAGTTTTTGGGACTTTGGTGATACTTATGTCATTTCTCTGTCTTTGATCTTAATGTATCTTGTCCAGAGGCGTTGGTAATTTTCCTTCAGTCGTCATAAGCCCATCTGGATTTCATTTTTTATTTCCATCTCCACTAAACATCGTATCTTCAAAGTCTCAAATTAAACAGAATGGAAGGGAAAGCAAAAAAGGAAACTGGATACCCCAAAGTGTAACTTTCAAGGAGAGACTAATATTTCTAACCTTGAAAATCTCCACTATTGTGGACGTTGGTTTTGTAGTGAAGCCAGAAGAAAGCAATGGCACTTGAAACAAAACTGTAGAAGAGTTCAAATAAAGAAGAGCCTAGTGACATCCTAAAATAATGGCAGAACATTTCAGATATAGGGAGGGGAGTCAAAACTGAGTGAGTAGCAAAATGGATTATGCCTGCAACACATGAGAAGATTCTGCAGTTTCTTCAGATGAGGCAATGTGCCTGGGAAGCAGATGGAATATTAGTTTCCTGTGGTTGTTGTAACAAATTACCACAAACTTACTGGCTATTTACAACTCTGTGTTGTGAGATGGGTCTCACTGAGTTATAATCAAGCTGTTGACAGGAACATGTTCTTTTCTGGAGCTTCTTCTTTGTCTCTAGGGAGTAGTGGCTGCTCTCATTCCTTGGCTCCTGGACCCTTCCATCTTCAGAGCCAGCAATGGTCATTTAAGGCTTTCTCACATCCCATCACTCTGAAATTTATATTTCTGATAACCCTCTTTCACATTAAAGTAGCCTTCTATTTCTATTGTACCAACCTGGGTAATTTAGGACAATTTCTCTATTTCAAGATCTAATTAGCAGTCTTTATTTCAACTGCAGTTTAAATTCCCTCTGACCATTGATATAGTTTAGACCTGAAGTTTCCCCCAAAGAGCCGCTTGGTAAAGACTTGCCCCCTGGGATGGCAGTGTTGGGAGGTGGAGGAGCCTTTAGGAGCCTTTAGTGGAAAGTCTTAGGTCATTGGCAGCATGTACTCAAAAGGGATCGTGGGAACTCAGCCACTTCCTTTTCCTCACAGTTGCTTCCTGGCCATGAAATGAGTAATTTTGCTTTGCTACATGTTTCTTCTGTGATGTGCTGCCCCATAGCAGATCCCAAAATCACAGGGTTAACCAATCACGGACCAAAACCTCTAAAACCATTAATCAAAATTAATCCTTTCTCTTTATAAATTGTTTGTTTCAGGTATTTATTATATTGACGGCAGATTGACTAACACAACCACATAAAATATCAAATTCATAGGTTCTGGGGGTTAAGACCTAGAAATCTTTGGGAGATCATTATTCTGTGTGCCATGGATAGCATCTGAGTCATAGTAGTTTTTGTTTCTTTTTAAGAAATGGATTCTAGAAAAAAGAAGACTCCCTTTATTTGTTTCTCGGTAGCAATTAAAAGTCTGACCTGTGCAAAAATAAAACAACCCCCCCCAACAAAAGCAACAACCACTACTAATTAGAATCACGGCTGTATCCATGGCTCTCAATAAATATTTAATGGATCAATGATTCATAACTAGAGTGAGAATAGGGGTGCCATTACTAGCAGCTTTCCTTCTGAGTGTTTAGTATTGCTTGGGGCTAATAAAACCACAGACTACAAAGAATTTCCTATCTCTCATTATGTTTTATGTTAGCAAATAAACCTTAGAGATAAGTAATATAAACAAAAAGGAAATGATATTAATAATTATATAATAATGTTTAAGAGTTTCCCAGTTAATGCTATTGGATACAGGAAATTTCATGAATATTTTTCCAATGACCTACTGTAGTTGGTTTGATTGATTGATGTAACTTTCCAATTGATCTTTATTAGGTTTCTCTCTTTCCCAGCTTCCTTGAGTGTTGGTTAAAAATGTCAGAATAAGCACTGAGATGCATGAATAAATTCACACACTTGACCCTCTCTTGGATTCTCAAACTGTCCCTGATAGAAGATAACACAGACTTTTGGGTCTAAGGACTGTGTCATTTCTACTTTCCTAGAGATCCATACTACCACCCCATGCCTAAACTGGGTCCAGCACATACTAGGCCTTCTACAGTGTTTCTTGATTGATAGATCAGGTTAATTATTTGCAAAATGAATGTACTAGAGAAGATGATCTGTATTCAATTAATACCCTTAAGAAGGACTTATGGTAGAAATAGATAAGGGAGTTGGGGAGACAGGAGAGAGGAGGAAGCTGCCAAACAAAGGAGTGATTTCAGGCAGAGCGCCATTCTCTGAGCGCCATTCTCAGAGCGCTTGATCCCAGAAGGATGATCTATTGTACTTCTTGAAGGTAAAGAGCAGGACTTTTAAAAATTATTATTATTAAAGATAGAGAGAGAGAGAGAGAGAATCAATTCTATTTAGTATTTCATGTGGCTTTCATTGCTCTGACACTTTATTGCCTACGTGGTGCTGGGGTTCCAACCCATGTCCTCACCCATGTCAGGCAAGCACTGTAACCACTGAGCCACTGCTCTAGCTCCTGGACATTCTTGTTTCTGTGCCAGTCACTGATTGACCAAAGGTCACCTTAGGGGGCTGTGAATACTAAGGAACTTCTAGCTCTCAAGAAAGTGGGCAAAATGACTCTAAAAGACCTAATGATGGACTCCAAAGATAGTCACAAGTGCTGGCTATTAAAAGCAAAAGCAAAGAAGCCAAAGAAGTCACTTAGAAAATTGCTATAGTTTGGGTCTTAAATGTCCCCCAAAGGCTGATATGTTGAAGGCTTAATCCCCAGCCTGGTGCTATTGATAGGTAGAACCTTTAAGATGTGTGACCTAGTGGGAGGATGATAGGTCAGTAAGAGCGGGAGCCTGGTCTCTTCCTCTTTCTCTTTCACACCCTGCCCTGAGGTGAATGGACCTCATGTGCTCCTGCCAGGATGCATTGTGCTGCCATGGATGGAAAGCAAAGGTTTACTTGGGCTTGAACTGAAATTTTCAAAAATATGATCCAAGATAAACATTTACTTTGTTTAAGGTGAGGTATCTCAGGGGTTTATTATAGTAACCAAATGCTGACTAACACAGAAATGTACAAAGAAAATTTAAGTGTAACACCAACATTACCCATCATAATTTTTTCCAGTTCTACATTTGTAGAAATATTGCTGTAAAAAGACAATGCAAAAAATTGCATTTTTGAGAATTCTGAGACACCCTAGTACTTTAAATACATTTGTTTTTAATAAATATGGATTTGCTCCCAGGAAATAATTTTCTTCCAGTGGTAAATCTGGCTTTAAATGACCATGTTATATATAATTTCTGCTTTTAAAAAAATTCCATTTGGTTGTTTCTAGGAATCGTTGGTACTTTTTAGTCCAATTCTACTATACTTGTAGAAATGGACTAGAAAAATATGCAGCTGACCACAGATCCAAATATGCAGTTGACTAGATCCAAACATTCTCTTGATCAGTTATGGTATTAATTTGGTTTAATATTGATGTTTTGGACATTATTCATGGCACTGTTAAAAAAACCATAAAAATAAAACTTGAAGCATATGTTCTCTAGTTCATTTTTGAACAAATATCTCAACAATTAAAGAAAAGAGTTACTGAAAATAAAAGAAACCAAAGAGGCCTATCTCATGATCTTGGAACCACTGAAGGCAGAATGGTCCCTCAGAAGATTAAGACATTTCACTTATAAAGCTTTAAGTTAATCTAGTTTCCACTGAAGGCAGGTCCAAAAGGCACTTGAAAGCAATGCAAAGTGTTGGTTTTGGATCATTTTAATGCTAAAACACATATTTAAACCATTTACACAAGATAAACTAACAACGTTTTGGCCAACGGCCTGCCAATTACCATGTTAAAAGAGAAGCGCAAGAAACCCAGAGTTGTTTGGGATGTAATCCGAGTCAATTCTTTGGACCAGCAAAATTTGTGAAAGATCAACATGTTCTTTTTTAGAACCAGCTTTCTTGCATAGGTCTATGGGGCTTCTGTGTGTCAAAACTATTCTTTGAGCAGTTCAAGTTTGTCTAGACAGAAATTGGCAGGATTACCGAATTACCGTGTGACCACCAGAGTCACAAACAAGATGTAGAGGTCCAGCTCACCTTTACACTGCAACAACTGGTTATTATATATTCCACAAGTTCTTCCAATCATGGTGAGGGCATTGATGATGATGGTATGATCGTGATAAGGGAGAGAAGATGGAAGACACCTTGTCCAGTTTCTTTCTGTCACTAAAACACCAGAGACCTTTGCGCTTGCTCTCCTTTCTGCTGGAATCTTGTTCCTTCAGATCTTGACATGGCTAATACATTTCTTCTTTGAGATATAATCCAAATATCACCTCTTCTATGAGATGGTCCCAGGTCTGTTCTGAGGTTGTTCTCTGTGACACACATATGTGTTTTATGACATCACTCCACTTTATTTTCTTCCTGACATTGATCACTAACAAAAATTATTGTATTCATTTGTTTTTACTCATTTACTGTGGGCCTCCCTGAGGCTTACCATTGTCATTTAGAGAGGTTCCTGATTCACACCTCTTTCATTTCTATCCCTGACTACATCCTTTACCATGAAGGACTCTCTTACGTCCATGGGGACAAGCCAGCTTGCCCAACCAAATTCCACCCATGTACAACACTAAACTCACGAAGCTGAGATATAGTATAACACAAAGAAAAATGATTACAGTTTATTTTGAAATGCACTTTAAAAATTAGATAGATTTATGGCTGATAAAGTAATGGCTAAGTTGATAGATGTGTGATAAAGCAAGTACAGTTAAAACGATAGAATCTAGGTGGGAGATATAGCTAAGCTATGATTTGAAGGTGTCCTGCAAAGTTTGTGTATTGGAAATTTAATCTCCAATAAACAGTCTTGAGAGGTGGGAACTTCAAGAGGTGATTAGGTCATGAGGACTCTTCCCTCATGAAAGGATTGATAGCAGTGAGTTACTGCTCTAGAGAGTGGGTTACTGATCAAAGGATGAATTTAACTATTTAGCTTCTCTCTCTCTCTCTCTCTCTCTCCTTCCCTTCTCCACCTCCACCCTGTGTGCGTGTGATCTTTCCTTCTTCCTTCTGCCTTTCTGCCATAGGATGACACAGCAGGAAGACCCTTGCTAGATGTGCTCTTGAACATTCCAGATTCCAAATCCAAACACATTTTTATTCATTATAAATTACCCAGTCTCAAGTATTTTGTTAAAGGAGTACAAAATGGACTAAGACCAGATACTTGCTCTGTTTTTATTTTCAACTTGTCTGTATGTTTGAATATTTTTATCATACACAGTTGGAAAAAAACATGACGATATAAAGGAACCGGTTTGGAAGTTAAAAGCCCTATGGCTGGATCCCTGCTCTGCTGTTCACTGGAATGCAACTTGGATAAGTTGCAAACACTCTGAGAATCAGTTTCCTTATACAAAAAAAAAAAAAAAAAAAAGAAAGAAAAGAAAACAAAGAAAGAATAGAAAAAAGGATTAATTATGCGTTAGTCAGAAGTCTTGGTTGAAAGCAACTGGAAGCCTTCTCAAACTAGGTGAGAGAGGGAGAATTGGGGGTGATGGTGTGGAGGACACACATAACTGGGTGGGAGGGAGGGGACTTCAAATCAGGCTATTCAAAAATTCTCTCCATCTTTTGACTCTTCTTGTTTCAGTGGCCTAAATTTTTCCAACTTCATATGCACTTTTTCCAAGCATCAGGGAAAGGCAATGGTCACGGATTTTACCTCTTTCTGATTTAGTAACCCCACATGTGAAAGAGGATTCTTTCTCTAAAAATTCTTATGTAAGATTTCAGGGAACAATTTGGATTGACTTGGCATGACTCATGAACTGAGACTACAGCGGAGGGGATGGTATGTGATTACTGGGCCTGGATCACTTACCCATATCTGAATGAGCCTGTCAGCATGCTGTGACTGGAAGACCTGGCAAAGTCACATAAAATGGGAGTAGGTATTAGTTCCCATGGTCCAGGGTACTATTGTTACTAGGGAAAAGTTAGGAAGGGACACTGGAGAAAGACCAGAAAACAGATACTTACTATAGCTTGGGCTTTCTAAGGAATTTCCTAGTGCTGATATTTCATAAGTGCTGGTCAGATTGCTATGTGCATAATAAAGGATCAGAAAACATTTGTCAAAGGAAAGATATGTATAAAATCCATTAAAATGACAAATTATTTAAAATATTAGAAATGAGAAAACTCTTTAGAGATCAGCTAAATGTAATCCTTAATTTCACCTATGAAGAAAAATGAGATTCAAAGAGATAAAGTGATATTCTCAAGGACATGTGGTTACATCTAGATTGCAAGCATCCAGATCACCCACTCAGCCTTTCTCTATCTCTTTTTATTGTATTCTTATTTCAGATTTCCATTGCCCCCAATCTCAATAGATTATCCATTAGCTAATATCACTGCAGGCATCCTGATAGCAAAGAAAATAGAAGCTAAAAATTACAAAGGAAAGGAAAAGGAGAAAAAATTCACCTGTGTTTAATTGTTATTCTAATGAGTTAAACCTTGGAATTAACACAGTCGGGCTCTCTTAATAGAAAAGAAGACAGATTTGGCTGCTCATACAGTCATGCTTTGTGGATAAAAGTTTGTTTATACAGCTGGATGGGTCCAGAAGGAACCAAGACTGAAAACATACCGTGAGCAGGGGGAAGGCAGGCGACAGTTGAGAGCACCTGTTTCCCATTAGAGACGCTAGCCTGTGATAGTGCTGTCCTTTGACCTCTGGGTCCAGCTTCCCTGGGGACTCTCGTTAGGTTACAAGTCTCAAGGTGCTGACAGCAAATTCACTTCCTAACACATCCTAAGGGTGCCCATGTTTTAGAATGGCTGCAGCATAGGATTTGGAAGTAAAGCTTGGAATTCAGGTTGGGTGAGTGAATTTATTTTTGTTTAGCTTCTAAAGCACACTTGAGTTTTGTAGTAAAAACTGTCATAAACAACAGCCCATCCATTCCCCTCCCTCCCTTCCTTCCTCTCTCCCTTTCCTCTGTCCCTCTCTCCTTCTTTCCCTATCCCTATTCCACTCTTCTTTCCTTCTTTTTAGCTTAGCAGTGTTAAACCAAAATTCTTGAGACTCGAGAGATCTCTGAAATAAAAAGGTTTATTAAGTTGTGATAGATGCTAGCCAGAAAAAAAGGACCAGGTCCTAGGATAAGCTTCCACATACTACCAGCAGTAAGGCTAGACAGCAGTTGGAAAAATATTCACTGTATCAGAACTAAAACCTTTTTTTATATTGAAAGTGAGGGGAGGGAAGGCATAGGTCATTTACATCAAACCTATACTGGCAATAGACAGCAGGGGTAGGGTTATGCCTGCCAGGGAGAACTTGGTGATAGAAAGGGTGTCCATAAAGGGAAGCACTTGTTGCTTCTGGACCCGGTAGTTTAACAGTCCAGAACAGGCCTGTTTATATAGGAACAGGGTGAGGTGGTACTGGTGGTTGGTAGTGAGGGATTTAAGTCAAGCTTTCTTTTTGTTGGTTTTCACTGCAGCTGTTGACTGAATAACTTCCTTTAACGCTACCTCAACAATCCTCTGGCCTTTGTCAAAAAGTCTGAAGCATCTCAGAATTTTTCTTTTCTTTCTTTTTTCTTTTTAGAGAGAGAGAGAGGAAAAGAGAAAGGAAGGAAGAGAGAGAGAGGATCAATTTTTTTTTTAAAGAGAGGACAGTGAGAGAGAAAGACAGAGAGAATCACTTTTATTGAGTTTTTCACATGACTTTCTTTGCTCTGAGACTTAGTTGTGTACGTGGGTGCTGGGTTTGAACCTGTGTACCTGCACGTGCCGGGCAAGCAGGTACGTGTAACCGCCGAGCCACCGCTCCAACCCCAAGATCAATTTTTTTAAATTTATTTTTTCATCTGGTTTTTATTTTCCTGACACTTAGTTGTGTATGTGGTGCTGGGGTTTGAATCCTGGTCCTCAGACATGCCAGGCAAGTGCTCTACTGCTGAGCCACTACTCCAGCCCCTCAGAATTTTTCTTTTATCAGCAAGAATATTGAAGAGAATGCAACTCATTTCTGTAGAAAAGCAGGATAATGCTGCTCCTAACATCTTTGTAGCAGTTAGTCACATTGGCCAGCATCTTGAAAAATGTCTTGAGTTCTATCTACAAAATGAGCATCGTGTAAAAAAATATTACATTTTATTGTTTGTTTGTTTTTGCAGTACTGGGTATTGAACCCAGGTCCTCACATATGCTAGTCAAATGCTCTACCACTGAGCTACATTCCCATCCTCACCCTCTTTATATTTTTTTGGATTGAGACAAAAAGTTGTAGAGGCTGGCCTTGAATTTGTGATCCTCCTGCTTCAG